>VCCN01002880.1:1820705-1832091 GCA_006491835.1 Architeuthis dux
GACACCCCCCCCAACAAAAAAAAAATCACCCTTTGATTTAGATCCTTATAAGGGAAAAGTTCCCCTGATTTTTACCATTAAAACGTGAAAAAAGATGCTATTTTTTTATAATTTACTTAACTAAGCTGATTATTAAAATGGTTCTTGTCTCTGAAGAAATCTATTCATTGGGTCCAATTATATGATTGATTCATGTTTAAACCTGTTATTATTTGATCCTTTAACATTGCATTAACATGGAAAATAAAAGAAATGTTTCTTTATTAGGTTTCTTTGAAAGGGAAATAAGACTTGTGTGAAATGGATTCTTATCTGTTATATTAAAAATCATTTCTCTGTTTGTCTGTCCAGTGCAAATGCACATCTGGTTAATGGGTCATCGGTTGATTCAAGCTTAGTTAGAGCTGGTTGGCTGGGTTGGGATAGTGTTTTTTTGACTTGCTTAGGTCACATCTGGTGATGATTTCCAGCTGTCCCTGTCATTGAATGTATCAACGAGCAACCACAATAGCATATCACTTTGATCGAGCAATCTGGACGTTAATGCGAGGTTGTGGTGTCATTCACTCAATAGCTAAGACATGATCATTGTTGACAAGCATTGCCTGAGTCCCTGAATACTTTAGTGAGTATGATCAATCTGCTGTTGTTAGTGTGTTCAAGCGGTTTGGACATTGATGTGTGAACAAAACAAATTTCACTTAAGAACTGGGGTTACCAAGCAAGCAATAACTCAGTTTGATAGACTGGTAGGTAAGGATGTTTATACTAAATGAGTAACTTAATTAGCTACAACCAGCAGTAGGTAGCAGTTGTAATAACTGAGCAGATCAAGGGATCTGCCCATAAATACAAAAGTGAGGGATCCATTTGACACAGCCCCTTGGCTTGACATCAGTCTAGTCAGAGTTTATGAAAGAGTGCAAAGGTTTCACTAGCATTAATTGCTTGCTGTTTGCTTTTAGATCTCAGCAATGCCAACCTGAAAAGGTCAAAATAGGAAATTCAAAAGGAAAATTACTTGAGAAAATATACACAAATCATTGAGATGATTATGTTTCCTATTTAAAAGTCAAAAGTTTCCAGGATTCAGGTCTAGAACATGGTTCTTAGCATGGTAAGTTGTGGGCTACAAATCATTTTTTCCACAGGTCATTCTTTCTGGGAATGAACAACATGTCCACAAGCTGGAGCTGAGAATACTGACACTCAACCAGAAGCTCATTTCAGGAGCTACTTGAACCCATGGAAGACATGGGTTTACCCCAGTGATCAGAGGGCATACAAAATAATTCAGAATAGTCATATCAGAAGGTCATGTCCCTTTGATGAATATTCTGACTACCTATACAAGGTGTAAAACTCTTACCGATGAATAATATGACCCGGATTTGTGTCAAATGAGATAAAAACAGAAAGCTGCTGCCAGACTACATGTTGTGTGGGTGTGGCAGTCTACAATGGTTTCAAATTGCTTTCCCAAACTTTTAGAGGAAAGAGTGAGAACATTTTGATTAACCCTCCCGCAAGCAAATGTTTCATCACTTTTATTTGGCTTAGCTTATTGATTTTGTTAAGGCTGTACATAAGGTTTCTTTTTAGGGTGATCAATACAGTTTTAGATGGCAGTTTTCTTTTTTCTTCTTTTCTGTGTGTGATATTTAATACTTATCTCTATATGTCTATAGTGACAGTTGGTATTAAAAAAAAAAGACTGGTCTTTACTTTCAAGTTATCTAATTGTATCCAGCATCCACTTAGGACAGTGGTTATTAACCTTGGGTGCAGGCACCCCCAAGTGATGTGTGAGGCAATTTTGGAGTATGTTAGAAGAGGGTGGCAAACAAACTTTTTTCCTGTTTTATTTCAAAGTTAATTGAGAAAAGGCAGCAGCAGCAGCCAGCACATTAAATGTTTTTATTAGTAACAAGCCTGGTTGCTGCTGGGTCAAACTCCATTCCTACTTCTATTCTGACTGAAGATGATTACTGCAAGTTTTGTATTGTATATATAAAAAATAATTTTGTAAATAAGACGTGTCAGTTTAGCTCAGTTGGTAAGACAGCTGCCTACCAATTACTTGGTTGTGATTTCAAATCATGGTAGGGAAATGTTAATTATCAGTTTGACGTGATATACAAATAGTGAAGAGTTTACTCCCCTGAATTAATTTTGACATCAGATAAATTTTAACATTTTGTTATTCACACTTTTTGATATTAACTTTGTCAATTTTGATTCAGGGTGCAAGAAAGATTTTGTAATCTTGAAAGGGTATCGAGCATTGGGAAAGGAATTATGTTGGCTTTCGATTTTGTTGACCATTTCTGTTAGTTTTGCTTCATGGAAAACTGTTGTGGCTGTCTGTTTGAAATGTTATTATAATTTCAGCCTCATTTTTTAAGAAGTGTTTTCTCAGTATAATGCAAAACCTCAATTCTGGTTATTGTATCTGTTGTACAAATGTATTGTTCATTTTGAAATTAATCAAGAAGAGGAATATACACAATTGAATTTTTAAAAACTGACTTGATGTAATTATACTAGTTATTACACGTGAAAGATTAATGGATATATTTGAGTTTCTGTGACATGATTATTTTTTTGAAAAGAAACACACACACACTCACATATATATACACACATATGCAGGAGTCCATTGTTTGTTAGGTAGGAGATATTTTTACCAGCAGAATTGTTGCCTTTAAATGGAAGAATCCATTGTTACGGACAGAGAAACAAACAGAAAAAGTCACACATTTCAGAAAGTCTGAAGTGTTGCGAGCAAAACAGATGCACTTTCCTTCTTGGATACTGAAAGATGGAATCATTTTGTGTTGTGTATTTTTATGTTTTCATATAAAGTGATAAGCAGCAATTTGCAATTTCCACTAATCAGTTCAAATTCAGTTTTAATGAAATCAACTCTATTGTGCACTTGATAATATTGGGCCATCATGGTCACAACACCAAGTGCTTGGTCTTCCGGTGACCATCTCCAAGCAGCTTTTTATTTTTGCATTTTATTGTTAGTCATCTCTCACCGTTTTTATCTAGATCTTCTAAATCTCTTCTTTGTCGGCTGCAGTTGACCATAACCTGTTGTTCCTAACTGGGTGACAACTTGCAGTTATCAGAAACAACTTTTTTCCAATGTCTTACTTGCCTTTTCAGTTTGTTTTATTGTTTATTCCTGTAGACTCCTTGTGGAGCATAGGGCCGCAACCACTCTGCTGTGGTTTTAGTGGCAAGTAGGTTTTTATGGAGTGGAATTGCTAGCCCTACGTTCAACCCTCCTTCTTTACCTGGGCTTAAGACCAGCTATGGCAACTGCCAAGCTGTAGTGGGTTTTTTCTGTAAAAGTAACTTCCTCTTAGATGGGCTGCCTTACAGGGCTAAAGGGCTCCATCTGTCCTGCTATTTAACCATAGCTGTAGGGGGAAGTGAATTCATGCCTTTGCAAAGTGAATGTAAACAGCCTCGGCTGAAACTCATTTCACCAATTCTGTTTTCCGGGCTGGTAACAGTTAGGCCACTCTGTACCTCCTCTTTTCCATTACTGCTGAAATATTTGTTATTTGATAATCGCTTCTGATTTATTTTATTTTTCTCTTCTACAACAAAGCTTTGAATTGCTTCATCACTCCAACGACTATTTTGGATGTAAAATGTTTTTACCATTAATCAGATTCTTTGTCCGCCATTGATTGTGTTGTTGTTATTTTGAAGGTTTCGTCTCTTGCTTAGTTTTTTGTCTTTGATCTTCCAATGTTTGATAGTTTTTCTTTGCAGGGGTTTAGAAATCTTCCTTTTCTCTTTTTGTCAGATTTTCATCATCCCCTTCACATGAGCAAGCAATGTCAGTGATGGTAGTTTTTGGTGGCTTTCATTCACAAGCCTTTTGGATGAGTGGCCAGTCAGATTTTCTGGCTTCAAACAAGTTATCTAGTTGCAAGGTAAGGCTACCTAGGAATCTTTGTTTTCTATCCTCGGGTTTTGGTCTCATATTTGTGCTCCGTGGTCTTATGTAGAGTGTTTTACTTTCAGTCTTCTTGATTGTTTGTTGGTTACCAATTTCTGTCTTGATATTGTCATAGATTTTAGAAACTTTTTTAGAGGAGAAATTATTCTCTACACAATTTTTATAACTAATTTCCTTGTAAAAAATTATGAACACAATATATATTCTTAATGTTTACACAAATCAAAAAGGTTTTAAAAATCTGTGTGTGTGTGTGTGTATATATTATATTATAATAAATCTTTTTAAAGAATGAAAACCTCCTACCCTGAAAAGCTCAAAATAGAAGAATGTGCAGTTCCTAGCAAAACATTTGCGCCCCATTTATCAGAGAATCATTTATCAAGAAAGAATATTTAAAATATTTGGTACTCGAACTGTTCATTTTTTAAGCCATTTCCATGCAGAATAGTAAAAATATCTTTAAATCAAAAATATTTATTGTTATTGAGTTATTTTAAATTTAGCATTTTTATTAAGCTTACATTTTTCCTACCTATGTTCATGAAGAAAAAGAAAAAATACCTCTCAATTGCAAATAAGCAAAGAAATGAAAAACTTAATTAAGCCAACAAATAGAAAATATATATATATGTGTGTGTGTGTGTGGCCATTTATAATTTGATCTGTATGTATACATGCATGCATAATGGAATTGCAATGAACACATACATAACGAATTTGAAATGTCTACTTACATATGACCCATGGCATAACAATCATACAACTGAATTCACTTATTGCCTCTAAAGATAATAATCCCAATATAGTATAATATAACCTCATTTTTGTCAAACTCTAGTCCAAATCTGGAGTTGACTTGTTTTTCTACTGTAACAACAAGAACAGGGAACAATCCTCACCTAATTCAGGGGAGTAAACCCTTCACTGTTTGTCTGCACTGGTACGTTAAATCAAACTGATCAATGAAACTAGCATTTCCTTAATGTGATTAGAAATTAGTGATTGCTAGACGACTATCTTATGTGCCAAACTGACAAGTTTTACATATCTTCGAAAATGTATGTTAGAAATACGTAAGGGCTTATTTCATTCTAATAAATAAATACATTTATACTAAAAAAAATATATATATTTTTTATTTATTATATATACAATACAAAAATTGCAGTAATCATCTTCAGTTGGAATAGGAGTAGAGTTTGACCCTGCAAGCAGCCCAGCTTGTTATACTGTACTTACATTCAAAGAAATAGATAGCATGAATGGTTATGTTATATAACTGAAATCATCTAGAACCTCAGACTTTTTTGACGGTGCCCCCCTTCTCTACTTTGGAGAAAACCTAGTCCGCAGACCTCTAACTCAGACATTCAGAAACCATATTCCAACTAGACATATATTTTGATAACCTCAAATCTTACAAAAACTCTCGGATAAACAGCACAAAAGGTAGTGTTAGTTGCTTGCTTGTTTGTGAGAGGGTTTTTATTCATGATGGAACCGACTGTGCCAATGCCAGTCACATGTCCCATTCTGCATTAAGCCTATTGCACGGCTTAGTTTTTATTAGCATTAAAGCAAAATAAAGAAAACCCAGCTGTGTACAAATATGCTGTCGGAAATAAAAGTAGAATCTTCACTGCTTGCAACACATGGGGTTGAAACTTCAAATTGCTGAGCATCTTTAACCAAAAGTCCAAATACTTCGAAGATTCAAGTTGTAAATGATGCCACAATCCACTCGTACTTAGTGTTGTCAGTCTCGTCTCCAAAGTACTTCAAAAAGTTGAAGCTCAGTTGCTGCAAATGCTTTTGCATCACATCCCTTGCGGCCTTGATAACTCCCCTCCAGTCTCATTATTGTCAATAAATGATTTTAAGGTGGAGAAAACCTAAAAATCACTGCTTAGTAATTTTGCCTGCCACAGCAAAAGTTTTTCTTGGATAGTGTGTACGGAAGACATACTGTCAATAATAGTTTTCTGTCTCCCTTGCAGTGACAAATTTAGTTCATTGACCTTTGCAAATATATCATTTTATTGAAATTGGCCCATTAGCATTTTTTTAGTGGAATTTTAAAATGTGGGTAAAAATTGGGCTAAAATGCTATTACTACTATTCGTGAATGTAAACATTGTTTTCAACAATGATTATTTTCGAACATATATGCACTGCAGAAATTATTTCTAGTTGATAATTTTCTACAAACTTTCTTCTATTAATAACCCAAAGATTATTACAATAAAATTAATCGATTTCAAGTTTCAGACGTTTTAACGACACAAGTTCGCGCAGGATGCTACTGTTAGACAAGTGTCAATATTCTCACACAGCGGTAGAGTTAATGTAAATCATGATGCATAACGCATCTTTTTTACCTAAATTCATGTTCAACACTTAGTGTGTATTCAGTATCCACACTAAGACAGAAAACCGCACTACAACTGCTGACCTAAGTATGCATTTAACAGTGTACAGAAACTCAAAAGTAAATAACTAGTATGCATCATGAGATAACAAAATCAGAAGCGAATGTTTATTCACTTTGGTACATCTATCATACATATCACATGTCAGTGGAATTAATAAAAAATAGGAAGCTGTCAGCATCTTTAGCGCAGATGGGTAGTTCAGAAAAATAGCTTCATAGCATTTAGTTTTAACCAACTTCATTCAAAAAGACTGCTTATGAATGTATTGTGACAGCTGATATATAAGTGTGTTTTTTTAAAATTAATGTTTAAGTTGGTGTAGATAGATAAATAGATAGATTTATACTAATATTGAGGTATTTTGTTTGTGTGGTGTTTATTCGTGCCACTATCACACTAAAACAACAATGCCCATTGACTTAATTTTTGGCATGAAGACTCACAAGACATTGGGTTATAACATAGGTTATGTGAGGTGGACCTTGGAGGTCATTCGAGGTCATCAGAGTTTATTCATTAACTCATAGTAATGAAATTCTGCAATTTCCTTGAAATGTGTAGTTGATTTCACTCTGGGATTTCTTATAATCATTCAACCTCATGATTCACTGTCCCCCTGGGGATGATTCACTGTGAACTAGGGCTGGGACACAGCAAATCAGAAATTTAAAAAAAAAACTAGGGCCTGCTTGATGCTAACTTAGAGAGATATTATTTTCTTCTTTTTATAGAACATATTTCACAGCCCATAGAGTTGATGTTTTTTTTTACCAAATAGATTAATAATCTACTTACAATTACATTTTTCTGACCCTCTGTGCCCCGGTTTCAAGTAGATAATTCTGAATAGTTGTGGCTCTATAATGAAAGTAAGAGTACCTCTGAATATTACTTTTGGCTTAAAAGTAGATCCCTTAGCTTGCACACTGTACAGCAATACTCAAGCAAGCTAGTCCTTCACAAAATAAGATGGCAGATGGGTTGACTTGAGAAGACGAAGTAACAACCACCCTGCTGTGTATTCACATTTGTAAAACTCATACTTATTCATTGTGCCTTGTGATCCACTGCGCTCTGGTTTCCCCATCACATACATATATTGTGTACATGGTGAGAAAGGCTGGGTACAGCTGAAACATGTCAAAGAAATAAAGGATTATTATTATTATAGACCCGGTCTCCACACTGTTCTTTTCTATTATCATATATATATATATATTAAAATGCTTGTGATTAGCAGATACATAGTAGATGGAAAGAACTACAAATACTGATATATATATTTACAACATATAGTTCTTTCTGTCTACTATGTATCCGCTAATCACAGGCATTTTAAAATTCTGTATCACCAAAAGACTTTTCACACACACACACACATATATATATATACCATATTGAAACCAAAATGTTTGAAGCTGACAACGTTCATTTCACTGCTTCGACAGTTTTTCAAGTCTTTCAAGTATATATATATATGTGTGTGTGTGTGTTGTATGTATGTGAGGGAATCCCACAGAATGGTGGATATGGTTAGACAATGTGGAAAAGAAAGAATGAGAAAAGCATGTTACATCTCAAACATGATAATAAACATGTTTGAGATGTAACATGCTTGGTTTTTAGGAAAAACTGCTGGTAGCCCTGCTATAAATAGCATGCATGTAAATGTACATACGAACATGTCTTTCAGGCATCATGACACTGAGGAGAGTTATCTCATCCAGTCAGCTTTCTTGACAAGAAAAATCTTTGGATAGATGATTTACATTCGAGTTAATTTTAGTTCTAATTTGGGTTTAATTCAAATTCTTCTGCATGGTTGATTGAATCTGAATCTGATTCCAGCCTATCAGCTTTGGACGAGAAAATATTTTGGATATGTAGTTTAAATTAGTTAATTTTGGCTTTAACTTTGGTTTGCTTAAACGTGGTTGATTGAATCTTGTGACTTTACAAGCGCTTTTTAAAAATGTTTGATTAATCACAAAATGTCCATATATTGACTTTTGGGGCCTAGAGTATGTTTAAAATACAGAGCTCTGAACTTTATAGGAGGGGAGGTCAAGTAGGTGGGATAGAATTGAAATGTTTTAATGTTTTGTTTTAGTTTTAATTTTGGTTTAATTTAAATTCCTACGCGTGCTTGATTGAATCTTATCTAAAAGTCTTTCAGGCACCATGAAAATTATCTCAGCCAGTCAGCTTTTGGCGAGAAAGATTTTCATGTAGGTGCTTCCTGAGCTGAAAGAAATTAAATTTGGAATGAATTAACCAGTAATCAAGGTATATGTATATGTGTGTGAGTGTAATATATATATATATATACTCTAATAATGAACAGAATGATTTTCTTGGTTTGCTGTCCATAACACTTGACTCTTCCACTCAGGGGTAAAAATGTTGCACTCTTCCCGGTAAACAAATTTGAAAAAAAACCACATCTCAATCCAAATATATCCGTGATTTTTTTTACTGGGATTAATAAGTAGGTCATATGAAAAGCAAAACAAGATCAGGACGCACATCGTATAGCAATGATCAGCACGAAAATCTTGCTGGCCGTTGTTAGTGTTGTGCGTCTGTTTTAGCCACCCCTGGAAAAGTATTGGTCCATGGCCCCTGCCTATTTGGCATCATCATTTGTTTCTAGTTTATTTGGTGTCTACTCCATTCTTAATCTCATTAACATCTTAATTATCATCAAGAAGAAAAACTTAGAAAAAATTTTCTTCTCTCAATTGAATGGAATTTATTCTCTCTAAAATCATTTTCTTTTTAGGATGTTGTGATCAAGTTGCTTAGTCTGACTTTCTAATTTGAGTGACCTGAGAACAGGTCTTCTTCTTTGTAATACTTGTTTGTTTAATGAGAAAGAGTCCTTCTATGTCTTAAAGCTTTTAATCTTTTTCATGAAAAGCTTTCATGTTTATGTGGTGTTTAATGGAACTTTCTCTTCATAAGAAGATCCTGTACTGATATACGTTGATAAAATCTTTTAAAAAACTATTTATAATCCCAAATTTACTAGTTACCAGTCCATGATCCATCTCTTCGCTGACGGTTATCATAAGTGTACAAAAACAATATCAGCTACTGATACTATGAGTGTGACAGACAGTAGGAAGGGAGAAAAGAAAGTTAGGTAGTTTAAGAAGAGTGTAGGAACGGAAAAAGAAGAAAAGAAAGTTAGGTAGTTTAAGAAGTGGGTAGGAACGGAAAAAGAAGAAAAGAAAGTTAGGTAGTTTAAGAAGTGGGTAGGAACGGAAAATGGAGAAAATAAAGTTAGTTTAATAACAGGGTAGGAATGGAGATGGGAGAAAATAAAGTTACATAGTTTAATGACAGAAGTAAATAAGAGGGTAAGGAGTGAGAAGGGCTGATGGCTGCTACTGATACTATGTGTGACAGACAAGGCTCTTATTATATATATATATAATTATATATATTTAATGTCCCACTTAGACCCATTTTATCTATGATTGGCCCAGCACAACACAAACTTGCCAAGTGGCTTTCGGAAATTCTTGAACCTGTTCTAAAGCTATACTCAAAAAACTGTATAATAGATTTGTTCTCCTTTGTCAAATTTATTAAAAATTCTGATATTAATCCTAAAGACAGTTTTATAATACTTGATCACCCTCCTTTTCCTGAAGAAGTATTTATTGAACTGAAGGAGTTGGCCACCAGATCAGTAGAATTCAGCTTCAACAATGAGATGTACCGCCGATTGGTTGGAGTTGTGATGGGCAGTCCTTTAGGGGCCGGCCATAGCCAACATTGATTTGTAATGAAAAACAACATTTTGAGCTCAAGCAAAACCCATTGCTTATTTCTGATATATCGGCGACACATTTGTTATTTTCAAAACAGATTCTGAATGTAACTATTTTCTCCAAAAGCTTAACTCTTTACACCCGGCTCTCAAATTTACCTTTGAAAAGGAGCAAAATAACTCCTTACCCTTTTTGATGTTTTTGTCAAGAAATATGAATCTGGATTTCTTACCAGTGTATATCGGAAACCAACATTTTCTGGCCTGTACATACATTGGGATTCCTTCAATCCAAAACAGAGAAAAATCAATCTCATCAACACTTTGGTTCATTGGGAACTCATGATTTGTTTTAAAAGCGAATAAACTCTTGAACTGGACATTATAAAAACTATACTTTTCGAGAATGGCTATCGCGAAGACATTGTTTTAGATGGTTTCCGGAAAAAGATTTCGAGTTTTTCGTGTGACAAAAAGTTTGGCCCACAAAAGTGCCCTGTCTACCTAAATATACTTTGGATAGGCAAAATTTCCCTGTGATTTGTTAGTCAAATAACAAAGACCGTCACCAGATGCTTCCCTGCTATAAATCCACATATAGTGTTTAACACTAGAAAAATCCTTCCATCCATTCAAAAGGATTGCATACCCGCCACACAAAAAGTAGTAGTTTATAAATTTATGTCCCAGTGTGATTCTAGGTACGTAGGTCGCACTTCCCAGAGACTGGATAGCAGGATAAAATAACATGCATTCACCAAAAACCAACCGTAAAAACAGAACAGCCGCCTCACACCTACAAAGCTAAAACAGTTCCACAGCCTGACCCTGCCATAGGCCAACACCTACTGGACAACCCAGAATGTGCAGAAGCTTATAACAAGGATTGCTTCAAAATTATCAATGTAGCAAGATCTTCTTTCTACCTTGGTGTTTTGGAGTCAATCTGCATTATGCATTAAAACCCAAAAGCCGGTATTGAGCAGACAGAAATAATTTGTTTTTTTGCTAAAACTATTTAACTGACTTTCGAGTACATTTACAACAATAATCCAAGACGTCATTTAAGACAATGTTGTGACATGATTTCAAATCTCCTAAATGATATTTTTTTTCAAATCTGGATTACAGCTGACAGTTCTCCTTTGATAAGTGTCAAACGAAAAAAGCTTTCCAGGAATTATTTTGTAT
>VCCN01002880.1:1842302-1861061 GCA_006491835.1 Architeuthis dux
CTTTAATTATTGTTTTGTTGTTATTTGCTTTAAATATATATGTGAAAAAATATATTTAAATAAATTTTATGCTGAAGGAATACTGACAAAACCAGGTTTTATGAAAAATTAAATAAATTTACACGTATGATCTTCTGTAGCAAAAGTCGCCAATGGTTTAAATTCACAAAAACGTAATGGATGGCACGATTGAAAAATAGCCCCCCAAAATTAATAAAACGGTTGTAGGCTTCAGATATTTCACTCTTGATGGTTTTAGACTCTAATTTCCAAAGAATTCTGTGATTTTTTTTTTTTCAGCTATGAGACGCATTTTAAGAGCTTAAAATGTAAAGTTTAGTAACAGCTATCATTTTTTGTCTTTTTCCATCGGTGGACAATGAAAGCTGCATTTCTACTTGAATTACTTATGATCTTGTGAGGAATCTGTATGCTGCTTTGTAAATAGTGGTAGTGAGCAAGGAATTGGGTGTGCAGCTTTTTTGGTTATGTGCTCGTGAGGAATTGGTATGCAGCTTTGTAAATGGTGGTAGTAATCGAGGAATTGGGTGTGCAGCTTTTTTGTTTGGTGCTTGCGAGCAATCGGTATGCAGCTTTGTAAATAGTGGTAGTGAACGAGGAATCGGGTGTGCAGCTTTTTTTTAGTTGGTGAAGGGACAAAGCTGCATGTCTACTTCATAATTAATGAAATCGTTTGTGGGAATGTTTTTAATTTCTTAAAGTGACAATTACATATTTTAACTCTTTGGGCACACTACTTTTCCCATCCGGTTTCTGCTGAACCCCCATCTCCTCTTTTTATGGCTATGGCAAGGTTGCTGAATTAAAAACTGACTGTGAAGCCAACAATACATGGACCCCCCCCCAAAAAAAAAAGCCAAGCATATTTAAAAATGGTTCTGATACTTAAGTTGCAAAGTGTATCGAAGTGTTGCACAGTGTCATTACCAGTACTCAACACGTCAGGAGGACGACAGACAAAGAAAAAGAATAAGAGATAAAGACAGACAGCAGAAAATTAAAGGAAGTCAGCAGCCAACTGAAATTCTCATCAAGTTAATGAGTTTTAAGCTCTTATGGGTGTAAATCGATGTATGACTGTATTAAAATCTTTGAATATCCCGCTGCGCCTCAGGGTGCCACAGCACACACTTTGAAAACCTCTGTGCTAAGGCATGTTTTTGTGTTGTGTTTCATATATTTAAGCCTTAATAGTATTTTGGTCTTGACTTTATGGCAGGAAGTGCTGTGTTACTGCCAGTTAGTGTCTGGGCTGGAGGAGGAGTATTTTTGTTTGATTTTGTTTGGGATAGGGAAGTGTGGATGGCTTTCAGGTACAATCCTTGAAAGGCTTGGGGGGAGGACGGACATGTGTGCATGCCTACAGGACCTGATGGCTTCTGCTTTCCTGTGTTTGACAATGTTGGCCAATATTTGTGGACCAGTTTGAGGGGAGGATCATTGCTGTTAGCACAACCATGTCGGTGCATGTCTCTACCATGGCAGGAGGCATGTACACACACACACACACACATGTTGACGTGGACACGTACACGTGTGACTCATATTTGTGCTCTGAGGCTGCCTTTGTTTCCCTCTCTCTCACACCCTCCTGCCGCCAGTGTCCTCAGACCCCATGTCACACGCTCATGTAGACACATCTTCAAACACTTATGCTATCTCCCTTTTTCACATTGACTGCAAGCCTTTTTGAGGCAACAAGTAAAATAGCAAGATGGATTTCCTCACTGTTTCAATCTTCTCAAGTCAAGTGAGTATTCGCTTTGGGCTATTGCTCTTAAAATCATTGCCACAACAGCAATAATACGAATAGGAATCTTGGATCTCCTTCCGTTAGGCAAGTTGTATTATTTATAAATACAATTATAAATTCCAGTGGCATCAGACCAGTTTATCTTTCTCTGCTTGTTTTCAGGTGACAATGGATTTCTTGTAATCCGATTCTCTTTGAATTAAGAAACCTGTTCAAAGAGATTTTTTTTAAACATTTACTTATTTCTCTCAATCATTTTTAAAATCAGGATTTATTTCAATTTTATTCTTTATTTTATTCTGAATCGAAATTAAATGACTTTTGTCTCATTTTGGTTTTATTTTTTTTAATTGATTTTTTCTTAATTTCCCAAAAGTCTGCAGAAATTCCTTAAATTTGCAAATACCAAAATATTTTTTTTAATAATCACCAGGAATGAACTAACAATTTTATTTCTGATTTTCATTGCACTGTAGAATAAATTGTTTCTTCAAATATTTTAAATAAAACAAAAATTATATCATTCATTGAATGCCATACTGGATAAAATTTTAAAGAGAATCAACCTGCTTTGTGGCTGAGTGAGTTGTGTATTTCCCACGAGTACCAGAGGTTGGTGTTCAAGGCCAGTTAAAAACCAAGATTTTGAATACTAATTTTTCAAGGCTGGTAGGCCTTCCTTAGTTGGAATATTGATACATCACAATTTTCCTACTCTTACTTGGCCTTGTGCCATACTAAGCTAAAATAGCTGTCTTAAAAACACATTCTTTGAATAATGAAAATATTTTTCTTTTTGCCAATGAAATATAATGAATTAGTATTTAATTGGGAGCAGTTAACTCAGACAGCATTTTCTGTCATTGTCCCTCAAGTTCTCAATATTTTCACTAACTTTTGGATTTTAACAACAAAAAATTGTAATGATACGGAATCGTCCTATTATTGATCTGCTCTCTTTTTTTGAAACAAGATAAAAACTAATCAAATCTCATTTTGATTACTTGTCGGCTACTTGAAATGATTTGAATGTCTCTCTCTCTCTCTTCTTGATTTGTTGCTTCTCTTTATTGTTTCTATATTTGCTTAGTTTCAATAAAACAATAGTTTTTATTCACTCTGCATTGCCTCTCACCCATTAGTTCGATGACTTGCGGCTTTAAAAAAGAAATTATGCAAAAGTAATTAGAAACTGGCAAAATAGGTTTTTAAGTGATTCTGCCTGGCTGGCTATGTATGTATGTGTTACACTTACAGGCCATACCAATGGAGCTAGAGGGCTGGAAAGTTAAACATTTACTCCTTATGTATAGAAAAAACTTCTTTTTTTATTATTACCCCCCCCCCCCTTCCGTTTTTTGGGGAGGGTAACTTATTTATTGATCAGCCTTTTTCCAATTTTTTAATTGATCACCCCAACATGGCATGAGGTCACAAGACGTTGGTCACATGACGGAATCTATTGAGTAAAAAGTTTCTTCTTTTCCAGTTTAAAATTGGATGCAAATTTTGCTTTTAGTGAAAATATATTCACATATATGTATTTTGGACATGGCGACCATCATCTTGAAAATATTTTTGAGGGGAAAGCCATTTTCATTTTAAGTTGTTTAAATATCTCAAAAACAAACTGAAATTCACATCTTGAAACTCTTTGAAATCTTTGAAGGAGTTTCTGGTTTCTAACGGGCACTTTTGGAATTATGTTGGCCTCTGACTAAATGTCTAGTACAATGCTTCTTAAACTCTTTCAATGTCATTCTCCCTCTAGTCTTTCTAAAAAAATTTCATTCATCCATGACTAAATTTCCTTACGTTTTCAATTATTTTCATCTTATTCTCCCTTGTGTATAATTTTATGCATAATTCATTTTGTATCATAAGCAAAAAAAAACATGAATTAACTCATTTCTTAAGTGTTTATTTTATTCAAGTTTTTGAACATCCTAAAATTATGTAAAGAAAACTAAAAAGCACTTGGAGAGCGCATACTTCTGCCAACAGCATTGTCAAGGAAAGTAATTGTGCATGGATCCACCCCAAAATTTAAACACTTCTCCCCTGGCCCATTGCCCACCCTTCCACAGAAGAAATCCATTGAGAATCTTTGGAGATTTCATGTGGACAGACAGAAAGACACAACCGAATACATATACCTCTCCAACTAGGAGTGATAAAACATTTACACAGAAAAACAATTAGAATTTTTCTATTTTATATAAGGTAAATTTAATCAAAAATGTTCTTAGAACTTAGAATTAGATTAATAGAAACAATGTTTTATTGTGTACTAGCAGGGATACCCGGTGTTGCCTGAGGGAAAATAACTTCAAATATAACAACACAGGAAAATAAATTATACTTTATAAAGTTTTCATAAAATTAAATCTTTGTTTCAGTCGATTATTTGCACAAGCTCCCATGTCAAGTTTAGCATTGTAGTTACATTGTAAATAGAACCCCCCCCACAAATGCTTAAAAATGAATTGTTCTTAAAGGTAGCAAATTACAGGAGGTAATAAATGTCATATGGATTGAATGCACAAAAATTACTTGGAAACATTATTTTATTTCTAATTTTTTTCAAATATTCTACTAAAATGAATATTTGCGCATGGGTCTGCACGGGAGTGTGTGTGGGTTGGCACCCGATATGAGGAAGAATATATGCAAAAGTACTGGTTCAGTGATAAGGTTCAATGTGGTGAAAGAATCCAGTGCAAGCAGGTGTCCTGCCACAGAAATGCATGCGTGCTCCTTCTGTTCAATTAGAGCTGTTTGAGAGGGGTCAGATTGGGGGCTTTCGAGAGGCTGGATGGTCATTTTGGAGAATTGCTGCGCATGTTGGTCGTGATACAATGTTCGAAACAATGGTCAAACGAACATCCCTATGCCTGTAGACCAAATTCTGATGGCCACTTAGTAAAGAAGCTTGCTAAGATCATTGAGGGCAGCAGTGGTAGACTGCACGGCATCCACAGCACAAATCAGAGCAAAAGTGTCAATACAGACTCTTGTGAATCAATTATTTGCCTCTAGCAAATTTCCACTTATGCCATAACAGTGGTGTTGCGAGAAGGTCACCTGAGGATCAAATGGCGCTGTAGTGTTCAGTGATGAGAGCAGGTTCTGCCTTCATGTAAGTGGTGGTCATTTGCGTGTGCAAGGTAGACATCTTCCAGAGTGTATTCACTCATGACACACAGGCCCAACCCCTGGAGTGTCGTGAGTGGGGTGCCATAATTTACAGCTCACTCGCCTTTGGTGTTTGTGGAGGGAACAAAATTGCTAAAGGTCAATCTGGGGTCAAGTCAATTTAGGTTTTTTAAATCTAACAGAGATGGCTGCACCCTAAAGGCTGCAAATCTGTGCACAAGGGTAACTTGACCACAGTATGAAATAAGATAGATCGTGCTGACCTTTGTTGAACTCTAAAGGTCAATTTAGGAATTTTAAAACCTAACTGAGATAGTTGCACTCAACCAGCTGCTAAATTGTGTACATGGTAAACTTGACACCAGAATGAACATATGATAGGTATCACTCAGGACCTTTTAAGGTCAAGTCAAGGTATTTTCAAAAAAGGTCAATTTTGACATTTTTGACCCACCTGATAAACAAGCGGCCTAGATCATATAAATAAATAAAGAAACTAGTGCTGTACAGGAATTGATCCCGCATCCACCCTGAAAGCAACCTATACACGGCCCTGCTCTTACCACTGAACTAACAGCACTCCCATGGAAAGGCAGAAGCCCGAATCATACGCATTCGTTTGCCTCCTTATTCTCACAATCATCTTTTTAGACACATAATATGAAGTGATTCCCTATGCTGACAGTATAAAATTCAAAGAATGGATAATTTTATATCTGACAGAATATGATAATTATAAAGACATTTATTAATTATCATATTCTGATATGGGTTCTCAATTAATAAATGTCCTTATAATTATCATATTCTGTTGGATATAAAATTATCCATTCTTGATCTAAATTTCAATATATTTAAAAAAATAATTCTGGATTGCATTTGTTATAAATGGAAACATGTGTGATTTTGGTCTCTGTCATGGTCTTTGGGATTCCTTAATTCCGTTAGTGGTATTTGCTCAGCCAATTCAATCCCTTTGTTTATTAAAGATATAGGGTAACCACTCTAGCAGAGGGTTTGATGTAATTCCTCTAGGCAAATTGAAAGGATACACACCCTACGTGCCAAGGAATAAGGGAAAGATTTTATGCAACTTTTGGGATGATGATGACTTTTAAAATGAAGATATTGTTGATTGTCTGTAGGTTTGCAACAAATATCTGTGACGATTTTACTGTTTTTGTTTTTTATGTCCAAAAAGAGAATTTCTTTGAAGCTATGTTCCATGGTAAATGTTATATATATATATATATATGTGTGTGTATATATATATATATATGTGTATATATATATATTATTTTTTTATGTGTGTAATACTTTTCAATGAGCACTCAGTACAGTTCCTTTTTCATATCAAAGTATGGAATATGTTGTGTCCTGTTGATAGCTATGAAGTGGACACAACCAAAGCATAGACATTGTCAGGAGGGAAAAATATTGGCAGCTATTATGATTTCTGAAAACGCACAAGCATAAAGATCAAGAGGCGTTCTTTGCCAACAATCAGAACAAAACACAATACACTGGGCTTTTAGCGAAGCACCTTGAGCCTATTGGCCATTGTGTCAAGATAAGTACGGTTGATGCAGACTCTATGGTTATATCAAGTGCACTGGAATTTGCTTGCTATGGTCAGAATGTCACAGTTGTGGCAGAAGATACTGAAGTGTTCTTTATGTTGCTACATCATTGGGAAAATGGCATGGCCGATATTTTCATCAGGAAGGAAGGCAGACAAAAACGACCTGCATTTTAGCATGAAAGAGGCCAACAGATCTATACCGGCTGTCATCTGGAGGCACATTCTCTTCATAAATACTTTGAGTGGCTGCGAAATGACCTCAGCAACCTTTGGTTTTGGAAAGATGCCCCTAATAAACATTTTTAAGTATGGTGGAACTATGCAGGATACCCTGACATCTTTGCAATATGCAAGCTAGAGGGCAATGATAGCCAAGTCGAACAGAGTTGAGCCAGAAAGATTGCCTTCAACTGAATGTACAGCACACTACCATAGCCTGCATGTTCATCTCCAGGTTGTAAATTGGACTGATTTAACTAATGCAAGGGAATGGGATTGGAGGATGGACACTCTTTGCCCTGTGATGACTGACCTGGATGTTTCCCCGACCAAGGTACTTCAATTCATTAGGTGCAAATGCAAATCCATTGGCAAGAAATCTTGCAGATCAAACCAATGTTCCTGTCGGAAGAGTGAACAGACAGACAAACAGACCAAAAACATTATGTCCCCAATCCTTCGATCCGGTGGCATAAAAAAGAAGTTTTAATGATGCTATCCTAATCTCTACACCAAAATCGCTTGACTGAAAGTGGTGAAAAAGTCATAAAAATATCAATAACTTTTAAAGGCCAGTCAAAGATTTTCCCCACGTGAGATAAATGGGGATTTTTAATATGTGACAGTGGACAGTTTTCTGCACCAAAAAAAGCTTTTGTAGGAATTTTTCACACTCCTACCTTTCTGCAACCAGCCTCTATGGTGGGGATGTGGCCATTTGCCAGGGATTGGGCAGACAAGGCCAGGTGGACAACGTTGTTGATTCTGAAGAGATTCTTGCTCTGTTTAGAAACAGAAAGGACTCACAGCTGTAGATCATTCAGATAGTACTCACAGCTGTAGATCATTCAGAAGGACTCACAGCTGTAGATCATTTGTCTCATTAGTTACTTGCTTTTGACTGAAAGTTGTTGTTTATTTTTCTTTTTTAACCTATTGTCATTTTTCAGAATTAATTGTAGATGAAACGATGTTGATAGTGACAATAAATTCATAAGGATTTAAGTTGTTTTGATTTTCAGCTCAAAAGTGTTTCAAAAACAGATTTGAGCTTAGGTTTCTTTTCTATCCAATAAATTTATATCTTTTTACAAGATGCTTGGATTATGATTTTAAGGAGCAATTTTTAGACTTTCTTTCCAAGCCTAAATTGTTTAATGAGTGCTTTAATTTTTTCCCCAGAACTGCTTATCAGTTTGCTCTTCTTTTTATACTTTAATTAATTGGGAAAAATAAAGGCAATCTTTTGCCAGATTCTAAACCGTGTAGTGGAAATAATTTGCGGATGATTCTGATGACTAAATGCATAAAATCTTCTGCAGAGAACATTTCTTCTTGAGAACCTGATTTCTTTAAGAAGCAGCTGACAAGTTTTGCAAAGAAACTTTCTGTGATTTTCATAGAAGTCTCTCTTTGTTTTCTGATTTTTAATGATTTTTAATGATTTGTTACAATGAAATCAAAAATTTCAGATGGTAGGAGTTACCATCTGAAATTTTTGAGCAGGCCTTCAAAAGCTGAAAGCAGGAAACTTCGATTACTTTTCTCTTTTAAAAGAAAGTGTTTGCTGATTTGGATTTTTTTCTCAATTTTGCATATAACAGTTGGCAAGAATGCTATTGCTAGTTTTCAAATTGTCCATTCTTCTATGTGAGCAAAATTTTTTAAATCTTCTGATTATTCTTTAATTGTAAGTCACGTCTTGGTTGACTTTCTTCCTACCCAACTAGTTTGTTGTCTTTTCTCTATCCATTTTGTGTGCTCATTATTTTGCAACTTTTTTTTTGTTTCTTGTTTTTCGCTTTTGTGTGACTTGTGTGTCTTCCCTGCACAAACAGCACGCTCACTTTATCTGCTGCCATTAATATAAGACAATCCTTTGAAGCCTGATTTTCTTGTGTTTTTCTTTTTCTTTTGCGGCACGTTAAGATTTCTTGCTTGTTGTCAACTGAAGTCTCTTACATTATGCAACCAGTTAATACCTGTGAAAAAATTCACGGACATATTTGAATTTCTATGAGATGTCTTCTTTTAGGAAAGAAACTACTGAA
Organism: Architeuthis dux; assembly: GCA_006491835.1. Classification (NCBI taxonomy): domain Eukaryota; kingdom Metazoa; phylum Mollusca; class Cephalopoda; order Oegopsida; family Architeuthidae; genus Architeuthis; species Architeuthis dux. The sequence goes on from VCCN01002880.1 coordinate 1,851,085, forward strand.
CTTTAGTAGAAGAATCTATTGTTTCAAATCGAGGATAGGAGATATTTCTATCAACAAAATTGTTACCTTTATGTGGAAGAGTCCATTGTTATAGACAGAGAAACAGAAAAATATCACACTGTATAAGTAGATGCAATTTTTGTCAGCTAATTTGAAGAAAGATTTAAAAACCTTGGAAAAATTTAGCTAATAAATGTTTACTGTTTACATCTTTCATTTTTTTTTTTTGCTTTTGAAATACAATTATATTTCCTTATTATTTAACATTTTTATGACTACTTTTTACTTTCATCTTGATTTTATTAGTTGCTTTTTTATCGCAACTTTTGCTAATAATAATGATTTATAATACTTCATCTAATAAAAATAAAAAAACGGAAAAATTATATTTCCTATTCAAAACAACTTCAAAGCCGAACTTTAAGTTTCTAGTCAAGTACAGTCCAGACTTTTGCTTTCAATCTGTTAAGAAATGAACTTTTTTCATCCTACTGAAATCCATTTATGCAATGCTTTGTGGATGCCTTTAACTGATGTTTCAAGCTCAAAGCATTTTTTAATATTCTCCAAATTGCTTTCAGCATTCTCATCAATATTTTATTTCTTTTGATTTTCTGCTTAAAGACATTTTGAACTTCAGTTATTAATGTCTACATGAGGCTTTGTTTTCACCTGGTTATCTTGGCATTTACTTTGGATCTTCCCTTTTTATTTGACTTCTCCAATTCATTGAACCTGTATGCTCTTTGTCAATTGAGACCCTTTCTTCCTGTTGCCTTTGCATAAATTGGTAATCAAAATCTTTATTTGAATTGTTTTCACCCAAATTGACTGACTAATGTAAAATGATTGAATTGTTTGGTCTTGTCACTGCCTTGACTGCAATTGTGAACCCAGTTTATAAATGGATGTTGAATTTACAAGGTTTCTTTCTGTCTGAATAAAACTCTGTGAAATGAGCTCTGGAATTCTTCCTCAACATGGTTGCAAAATGATCTCTCATGATAGAAATTATGGTTTGTAGCAAATCATTCTATCTATTCTGTTTGTTTGTATATAGGACTGTTACGCTTTCTGATTATTATTCATCTCTTCTCTGGTATCTTCTCATACCAATAAAACGTGTTGATTTATTTGTTTTTTTAACATGTTCTTGAGTTTTATTACAAAGTAGGCAAAGAGGAGTCAATTGCTGTCTACAGGAACTAAAGCATAGTATCTTGCTGCAATGGAATTTAAATTCTCCCTGTATCTTTATCGTTTCTCTTCTCCCTCTCTACCCACCCTTGCAATGTAATAAACAAGGTTAAGAATGGAAGATGGTGCTTATACTTGAATGGGAGCAAAAGGGACTCAACCTTCACTATAACTGTCATTCATTCATTACTCCTCCCTCACAAGTATGAAGCCTAAAAGTTAAGTTATAGTAGTAGTAGATCACAGGAATATAGACAGATAGCAAAAGTAATCTATAGTAATAACATATATATCATTTGTCTTTGGATATTATAGTTAATATAAATACATCTCATAGGTAATAAATTACTTTTAACAAAATTATATACGTTAATTGGAGAAATATATATGCAAAAGTAATGATGATATCTTAGTTGTTAACACATGTGGAATTTCCACTGGTCTAGCTTATGAACTAAATGTTTTTCCTTTATGAACATAGATGTAGTAGACCTGCTGAGTATGGGACTTGAAGATACAATCCCATTGTAATTACTTTATAGATTCTTATTGATGTTATTTTTTCATTTGCTTCTAATTATGTTTCTATTTGAATTTGTTTCTTCTCTCTTTTAGATGAAGGTGTATCAATAGAAGAAACTACTTTGGAGACTGGCAAACACAAATCTGTGGACAACTCCGGCCAGAATGCTAGTGACTGTGACAAAAGTGGAATTTGTGCAGCCGACGACGAGGAACAATCCCTCGGAAAAAATAATAATGAAGACACTAGTGATAGTGACACTATAGTGGAGGGCACCATAGCAGCCCAGACAGTTGACAAAGCCCAACAGGAAAAGACTGTGTCCCCTTCCGTTGCCAAAAACTGTGATAATAAATATGCTAGAGACTCTAGTAGCAAAAGTAGTTCTGTTGAGAAGAAAACAACCGAAAACAAAGAGCAACTTCTCTCGGGTATCCATGGCAGCACTAGACAGCTGCGTAGAAGTCTAAGGAATTGTCGTTCCAATGCTCAAAAGTCCTTAATCTCATCAGAGCCATCCATTCAAAGACGAGTGGATGAAGATTTGGCTTCTTCTCCACCTAACTATACGTGTCCATATTGTGGCATCGTAAAAAACAGTCCAGCTGAGTTGACCAGACATGTTAACAAACATACAGAAGAAAAACCTTTTGTCTGTGAGGTGAGTAGCATTTTTTCTTACACTTATTAGATTTTAGATGTGTGCAAGATTTTGCTCATGATTAATTGTTTTATTCTGGGAACAAATTGTGTATCTAATGTTTTGGGAGATCGAAACAGTTCCATGAGTGAACCTTTTACTTCAGGAAATATTTCAATTTTTTCAGAAGGATATTTATTATTTGTGATTTGTACATGCATTTTGATTTGCAGCTAACTCTTAATCTGCTATTTCTACAGATTACAATGACTACTTGCTGTAAGATTTGTCATTCAAACATTAACTTCCAAAGGTTGATTGAAAAGTTTGTAGCCGTCATAGAAGGATACTGGAGTCAAAATTTACATGTCAAGTTTCATTCTTTAAGTCAATACCAACTCTATCTTCTATTATTCAGGTTTCTAAAGTGAATGAGTTTTTTTCCTGTAGTCTCTTTGTGGAGCATAGGACCACATTGCAGTTTCAGTAGGAAGTAGGTTTTATGGGGTGAAGTTGTAGTGCAAAGAAAACATAAGCAGCCTAGACCAAAACTTGAACTCAGTTCGCCGATTCTGTTTTCCATGCCAATAAACGCTACTCCACTCCACACCTCCTCTAAAGTGAGTAAGTAGCCCCATTTGACAAAACTGGTCAAAGATGGCTGTTATCAAGAGTCTGCAAATGTAATGGTTAACTGTCGAGCAAATACATGGAAAATATGCTGCTAACACAGGTCACATGATTCCAGAACAGGAGGGAAATGACCTCAGGTAGGTGCAAAATGAAATTAATCCTGTACATGACAATCCATAACTAATCATTCAGTATATACAGTCTAAAAATATCTCTTATAAAAAAGTTCAGGACATTTCAATTCATGATAAGAGTTTTAGCATGCTATATATAATTTCCTGATAATAAAAACCTTATTCCATGATAACCTATGTGGTTTTATTTAACCATTTTGAGTAGGAATTGAATCAAAAGAAAATAATAACTGCAGAAAACCATATTACCTGGTTGAAAATCTTATTTCAGAACATCCATACAAGTTTATACAGTTCTAAAGGTCTGTGGTTCTGGCTTCATGAACCATTCTCGCACCATCTGACTTCTATCTCTTCTCTAACATGAAAAAGTCCTTATGCAGATGGTAATCATCTAATTTATATTGTTGAGGAGTCCCTTTCACATCAAGAGAGAAAACCACTTTTAGATTCAGACTATGGCAAAAGACAGTGGATAATTGTCAATCAAATTGTAATTCATGTGAAGCTATAATCTTTTCAACAACCTCAGATTCATAAATTAGACTCTTGTAATTTATTTTATTAATAGAAATAGAGGTTAAGTGAGAAATCTGCTTTAGATAGATCAGTGTGGATGCAGTCAAGAAACTTATTATTAAGTTGCTAATCACCTGAATTTTTATGCATTATTCAAGTTTGCGCATATTAGGGGGACCTTAATTCAAGATATATAGCTACAATGCATTGTTTCGGCTAATTAGAGGTCACAAACAAACAGAATGAGAATTTTCGTATTATATAGATTATTTAATTCTGTAGCCCCTTCAAATGTGTCAGGACCCCCAAGGGGGCCTTATGGCCTTTATTGAGAATGAATGTATTAGAGTATGAGGATTTAAAATGTCCATGATTATATTTGCTATGTGGGCAATTTTTTGATGCAGGCAAAAATGTATCTACAAGAACAATATACAGCAGATTTTTAAAAACAAAACTATTGAATATCATCTCTTTGCAAGTAAATAACAAATCTTGTTTTGTTACAAGTTTGAAAACAAAACAGTTGCTATTTTTCTCTTGGCAGCTATACTGACAAACAGTTTTTTTGTTTATCTCCTTCAATTTTAATTTCAAAAGTCTGATTCCGAACAAATCTTCAACAAGTTTACTTTTAAGGATCAAAAGTTTTTTAGCGCTCACCTCACCAGTCTGCAACATGTATGCGCCAGATGTCAGGTGCAAGAAGGCAGGTGATTATGTGACTTAGCCATGTGACCAAAATGACTGAAAATCACTTTGGCTTCAAATAAAAGCCTGTGGTCTGACTTACCCTGAAGTCCAACAAGCCCGGGTCTCCCCTACAGTATTGTCTGAAAATTCTCTTGTTTGTCATAGAGTTGTTAATACTTTTACCTGTGTTCAAACATTGACCGCTGGCACCAGTGGGAAATACACAACTATGTCACTCACCAGAAAGGTTGTCAATACTAGTTATCTGCTAAGCTCAGCTTAGTTTAGCACAAGGCCACAGAAGTACGGCACCCAGTGAGGATTTAACTTGATGCTCTAGTGAACTGATCTACAAGACAAGCTCACTAACTGCAGTATCACTTTAATAATAATCAATATAAGTAGAGATGTGATTGCCTGAATTGATCTTGACCAGAATCCAATATTCCCAAAGTATATTTTGCTAGTCTATGATAAAAAAATGATGTGGCTTTTGGGGATATATACATAGATATTGTTTGTGTTTTAAATGCATTGAGTGATATGCGTTTTGAAAAGTTTTAGGGACTTCGATTTGCAAAATATTCTTGTCTTTTAATTTGTTTTTATTAGATATATTTCTGCCAGTTTTCGTTCTTATTTTCTGTTGTATGCATGCAAAATGTCACTTGATAATAGTTCTAGCATTAGCATGTGGTGGAAAACTCATTAAAGAACTAACCTTTCTCATGGAGAAGACTTAAATGAATAAAATATCAAACATTGAAATCAAATAGCTTATTCTTTATTTTGGATCAGTGCTGTTTACTAACAGCCATAGACTGACAGTCTGAGTGGTTGCAATGAAAAGCAACTAAAATTAAGATGAAAGATACACTTGTCAAATGCTTTATCTAATAAAAAATAGATCAAGATAATATTGCTGCTACTAATATTAGTTGTAGTTCATTTGGTAAGTTCAGCTGGTATGGATAAACAGGCTTCCTTAGGTGAAAGGGATGCGAGTTCAAGTCTCACTGAGAGCTTATTGTTTATCTTTGATCCGCGCTTACTAACGGCCATAGACTGACGGTCTGAGTGTTTGCGATGAAAGAAAATGTTCTTTCTTTCATTGATTTAGATGTTTAGCTTAATGTCTTTGTTAATAACTTTCCCAAACTTTACATTTAGTTCTACAATTCTGCATCTGAGCTCTACAACTTTACAAAGAATAAAGAAAAGATAAATAAAAAGGAATTGTTGTCTTTTGATAAAAATGCAATTCGTCCTTGTCATTCCTTAAAGATTGTTTAAAATCTCCTTTCGGAATAGAATTAAACTTTTTTATTGAATGTTATTTGGAAAACTCTTGCCTTTGTTTGTAGGATATCAGTTTAAGTTTTAACAGAAATGTTTTGAATATTTTATTTGTAAATATCTTTATTTCCATTTGCAAAATGCAAACTGTTTCTTTCTCTAACAATTCCCATCCAATTTTACGAACCACACCTAAAAGATAAGTAAATCAAATGACCAAGTAAACATGCTACTTATTTGCCTGCTGTTTTATTTGTAGTCAAAACCACAACAAAACTATCAAGTGAATATTATTTGTGCTTCTAAGAATTTTCTTTTTGTTGCCTGTATTTCTTTTCTTTGTTTTTTGTTATTGATTTTGAAGCCATAGATGTTTGAACATTATACAAGAGCTGGTTGTTCTGAGTGTAGACTTAAGTACTGAAATAAGGAATTTCTTATTCTGGCAGTGCTACCAACTTTGGTTTTCCAGGTGTGTAAGAAGGCTTTCAAGGCCAAGCACAGTCTGCAGTATCACCAGTTCATCCAACATGGTCCCAACAACTCAGAAAGTTCCAGTTCTGACAAAAAGAAGTCTTCTTCATCATCTCAGTTTGGCAAAAAGTGGAAAGCAGACCATCTCCGAATGAGATCTGCACTATCTAAGCAGTTACAAACAAAGTCAGGCTCTTTGACCACAGCAGCTGGAAATGCCACCAAGCAAACTTCTAAAAGTGCGACCCGTGGCTTGCCTATGAGGAGGAAATCACACAGTGCCATATCTTTGCCTTTGTCTTCGTCTGCTGTTAAAGAGGCAGATGTAGTCAAAGACAAGTCTGGCGAGGGCATCACATCCAGATTGCCAAAGAGAAGATCCTCTTCGGCAGCAGGAGCGGCACGCCACCGGCCTCTGCGTCAGCCGCAAGGGGCAGATAATTCTTCAAGTTCTGGTGTAGAGGAGAGGGAGAATTGTGCAGATTCTAAACAGGACAATGCCATGAGCTCCATGACAAGAAAACAGTCTCCCCCTCTTCTTGCAGCTACACCAGCAGCGCCACCACCGCCTCCTCCTCCACCACCACCATCAGGCCGTACCCGTGGACGTCCACGTGGTTCTAGCAGGCGTCAGTCTGTCTTGTCTCGGCGGTCATGCCGCCAATGTGGCAAGGTGTTTCCCAAACCAAGTGACTTGAAACGACATATGATGGTTCATTCAGGAGAGAAGCCATTCAAATGTGAGGTGAGTCGAATGCACAATTACTAACCTTGCCATTCCAATCAACTAATTCTCTAAATAGATTTACGCACTTTTTCCATTTCTTAATCATCTCCATCTTTTTCATCTGATGAATTTCATAAAAGTTTCTTTATTTATTGAACTTGAAGGAATGGCTGTCAGAATGCTGTGTTATTTCCAAAGCATATGGTTGGTTTTCCCAATACTTAAGCAAAAGATGCACTTCTTTCTGGAGCACAAACATAGGCTAGCATCAAGGCTGCTCTGCATCAGGGGATCTCGTATTAAAAGCATAGGTTTCAAGCTTCTGTCTGCAAGAAACAGGATTTTTATCAGTTACTCTGATTTTATAGTAGTCAAGCTTATTTATTTTCTGCATGTTTTCTCGTCTGGTCCAATTCTTAATGTTTCACTACTTGCTGTTTTCAGTTTGTTTCTTATGCTTTTTGTCATTTTGTTTTTCATTATAAACTTCAAATACTTGCTTAGAGAGATTTTACAACCTTTAACACTGTCAACATATAACAGATTGACTTTAATGAGCATTTCTGCTGCATATGTTTTAATATTTCTTTAGAAACTGAAAAATCTTGCTGTCAACCTTTCATGGGTGATTTTAGTTGGCAGCTATAAGCAAGGCGGGATTAAGACCACAATAGGCCCCCATGGGCCCACCATATTAAACTTGTGAGATCTAAACATTAAGTTTATATTGAAACATAAACATAGTAAAAATAGTTTAGGGAAATTTATATTGAAACATAAGCATAAGATATGTACAAATATTTAAAATGAAAACTTTTGTCGGGACTTATGAGAAAACCGTTCAATGATGGTTTCAAATGTGTATGGCTTTGGCAGAGGTGTGCACTCTCTGAGTGTTTTCTAGTGTTCCTGGGTGTTGAGCTGTTTTCTTTCCCATGTTGACTGATTCATCTCTAATCTGAATGAAATTCCTGCAAATGGTTGCAGGCTAACAAGACTAGTCAAAATGCAAGTATTCAGCATCTGGTTCTCGAGCTGCAGTTGGGGACTTTGGAAATTGACCTCAACAAAATTCCTTTCAGATTTTTCTTTTCAATTTTTGTTTGTATTGTTAATTTAATGTCTTTTGATTCAACCTTTATGGTAATAAGTTGAGAATGAGTTAAATTTCCTGCATCAAAGGAAAATAAATTGCTATAGCAGCATTATTTGTGCACTATAATATGATTTCAGATGAATGAATTGATAGATATCATTAATTATTTCAATTTCGGATTATAGAGGTATTTGTTTACCTCTGTCAATGAAGTTGAAAAGAGGTATATGTTTTTGGTCGCGTCTGTTGGTTTGTTTGTTTGTTCGCATTTTTCCTGTCTGTAAACTATCACCAAAAGTTCTAGATGAATTTCATTCGGATTTTCTGGAAGGGTGGACGATAGGCAAAGGAAGAACTGATTAAAATTGGAGCAGATCCATACACAATTACCTCCCCTACCTTGTAGTTACATGTAGTTACATATTCCAAAACACATATTGCCAATTCTTTTTCCTGTCCGCAATGAATTTCATTTATATTTTTAGCAGGGTTGCACAGGTATGCCCTCTCTGAGTGCTGTCTAGTTTTATTTATGTTGACATCCACACAAAATTGTTCCAGATCTTCAATCTCAATCCAAATCTGATTCCCATATTGCAGCTTTTCAGTTTGAATTTCTCTCAGAATCCAATTTCATTCATGTCAATGTAAGACAGAATTTAAAAAAAGATCCTCATTAACCTTCCCAAGTTTGCTTCGGTTATATTTCAGCTTACATGAAACTAGGTTTTAGTTACTTATTTATAGAACCCAGTCCTTCTGTTTTTTATTAGATAAACAGTGGAATTCAATCTCAATCACAATGAGTGCAAAAAACTTTTGGGAAAGTTTTTTTTTTTTTCAATGCAAATTCATAAATATTTTGAAAATGATTTTATCCAACTGTTGGAGGAATATTTTTACCTGTAAAGTTCATGCGATAATGTTTGTTGTTAATTCATTCATTTACAGCTTCTATTTAAATGGATTGCATCTAATCAAAATATACAACAATATTTTATGCATCTGCTAATGACCTAATTCAAAAACCTCCTCAAAAGAGGTCATTCATTTCTTAAATTGATGTAAGCAATCTTTTCATTTATTTTGCTTAAACATAGCTTCTTTTTACATGCTTTCTCGTTTTCAAAATACATAATCCCTACGTATGAAAACTGTTTACAAAGTGAATCCATAAACCCCTCTGAATTTCTTACAGCTCCTTAAGTCCTTGCCATTCTTTTCATTCTGTTTTTTTCTTTCAACTTCAACTTGCCCTTCAATTTGCAGAGGATTTTTGTTTTTCTTATTTTGTTATCCTAAATCCTATATCACATCTTGTGCAAAAATTCCCCTTCTTGAAAAACTTTCTTTAGTCAGTATTTTGCTGTGAATGTCAATCATTTCCACAGTGCCAAGTGACAATTTGCATCCAAACCACTTAAAAAGATATTAGGGATGTATTGAAATGTTTCCTTTTAAGAGTGAAAAGAAGAAACACCTGGACATTTCTCCCCTAAACATTTAGGTTTTTAGAGTTTAAAATCTGTAAAAATTAGTGAATTGATATAATTTCTGAACCTCATTGGGTATTGAAGTCAAAAAACATATTTCTTATATAATTGGTTTAGTGTATAAGTTGGATGTTCAGTATAAATAAAATACATGCTACTAAATGATCTTAGTTAAGCAACAGACTTTTGGCCCAGTCTTTCCCGCTACTCTCCTTATTGGTTGGCTGAGGAATAAAAGGTTTCTGTCTTAACTCTTACATTCATAAACGACTACTATGTTTCTACCTCTCTCTCATGCAATACAATGGCAAAAATTGGTTGAAAATGAGTATATCTCTTTAGATGTTAATTTCTCTGTTAATTATTAACATAATGTTATGAAACTTTCAGCTAATGTTGACATATGAATGTTTTCCATGTTACTGTTGTTTTTGTACATATTGATGTTATGTACCAATGTTTTTTGTCTGTTATACCTGGATTATTATGTACTTTGCATAAATGAAATAATAATAAAATATAATAAAACAATAATATAATATAATGAATATA
>VCCN01002880.1:1874594-1896671 GCA_006491835.1 Architeuthis dux
ATCACAGCCGCCACTACCACTCTCCGCCTATTTTGTCCACCCCGATATTGGCACGTCATCTTCCATAACAAGCCCGGCAGCTGTCGTATGTGGTGTACGTAACAGTGCGGTAGACCCATCAGTGTCCCCAGCCTATGAGCCTGCAGACAATTTTGTGATTACTACTGAAGCACCGTTCACAAAAAATCGTATTAGTATAAAAAACGAGACTGTAATTGCAACGCGGATTGATGGAATCAATCTGAGCAGCGGCACGAAAACGTCCCTCTACAAGTGTTACCTGTGTGGCAAGATTTTCAATTACCTCAGCAAACTCCAGTGCCATTTGTCCCTGCATTACGAGCGGCACTTAGTAACCTACCAATGTTCTGTGTGTGGTACAAACTTCAAATTCAAAACCCAATTACTCCGTCATTCTAGGCGACACAAACTGCCCCCAAAGAGTTCAGTGCAGGTAGATAAAGAGGGACAGTTAGAAGAGACCGTCCCTATCAGCCAAGACACTCCTCAGTTAAGTGAGGAAACAAAAGAAAGTTTATCATTTACTCCAGAATTCAAGGAGCCTTCCGTTGAGGATGACTCCACTAAAGAGACTCCCCGGGTGGAGCCCTCTTCAGCCAATCCTTACCATAACAACAACAACAACAACAACAACAACACCATCAATAACACTAGTAGTAGTAGTAGCAGTATAGGTTCAAATAGTGTGCCAGCTAGAGATTTTGTTTATCCCTATCAAAAAGTTAATGGCTGTTATGTTTGTCTCTATTGTAGGAAATCTTTCACCAGATTCTTCTCGTTGCAACGTCATGAAAGAATCCACACTGGCTACAAGCCATGCTATTGTAAAGAATGTGGCAAAGGCTTTAGCGAATATCGTAACCTGCGCCAACACGTTATGCGTTTCCACAGTGATAATTACCCAATGGACTATGTTCGGAAAGTGAGGAAACGGGCGATCCTAGCTAGCTTGAAGTCTTCCATTAGACTTGGTTACCTAAATCGACTCCAACAGAGGATGGGTGTGCCTGATATGATTGATGCAGGCGCAACCTCCACCTCTCGTGATGAGCTTCAAGTGGGTGTTGGTGGTGGCGGTGGTAGAGGCATTCTGGGTAATGATGATAACCATCTCCACCAACACCATCATCATCATCATCATCATCTTCTAGGCAGGGAAAATTCAGATTTGAAATACGTTTCACACGTTGAGGTTGGTCTGGGTGGTGCAGGTACCATTGCTAATACACAATACATTGGTAAAGAGCAGGAGTCTGAACAGTTGAGACAGGAGGAGGAAGAAAAGGAGAAAATGAATGCCAAGGAAATCTTGAAGAAGGAAGGCATCAAAGAAGATGTGACAGTCGTGCTGCCGTCCGAACCCCCAGCCGAAAACGAAGATGTGGTCTTAGATCCGCATCATTCGAATGGACTTCCTGAGGGCAACTGGTCTGAAAATACCTCAGAAAATGGCGAAGATTGCATAAGCAGTGGCGAGATCATTGCCGCCCCCAAGCGCTGCCTGTTACCTCAAAATAAGAAAGACAGCTCTCTCTTCAAATCCAGACGAAAAGCATCACTGACGTACAAGGTAGAGAATAACCAGCTGCCAGCCTCCCAACCAGCACACCTTCAACAGCAACAACAACCACCACAACAACAGCATCCACAGCCGCAAGCAGCTCACCTCCACCCTCCTCCCAGCCATCCACCTGCTCCTCACCCTCCTCCTCCTCCCCAGGTAGTAGTAACATCCCAGCCAGTTGTGGTAAACAGCGAGCCAGAGATGGTTATGTCCACTTCCCATCTGGGACAGAGTTTATTGAGTAGCATACCCCAGAGCAGCATACTTTCCAGTATGGCTGCATTGGGACCAATTACATGTAACTCTATGGTTTTGGGAACACCGACTTTACCTGCTCAGGCAGCCGCTTCCTTCCTGGCTGCCTCCCAGTTGCTCAGTCCAACTGTCTCTCAGGCTCTGACCGGGTCACCAATTGTCAATATTCCATTAGGTCTTTCTGCAGATCATCTTTCTTTGGCTTCCTCCACATCCTCCCTCACTGGAACATCTCAATGTCCGTCTCCTGAGGAGACCCTGGTCGGACTCCCTCGGGTTCAATGGCATTCTCCACACTCTCCAGATAACATTCGCAATAACATCCTGGCAGACGGAAGGAAGCTAACGTCTCTATCCAGAACACACTCCAGGTGAGCCAAACTTTTTCATTTGCTACACATATTTTTTTTTCATCTTGATTAAAACTAGTTATCATTTCATCAAAATCATTTGATGTTCATACATTCAAATGCATTATTCAGGGGCGGATCCAGGATTTTGTGCAGGTAGGGGTTCCAAATAAAAAAATGTATTTTTACAAATAAATATGAGAAAATAATTAAAAACATAAACGTAATATGTGATCCAGCATTTTTCAATACATTTGAGTCGTAGCTTTTTAGCAAAAGAGTAAACTTTAATTTATGATTATTTTGTTTTTTATTTATAAAATTTCTTTATCTACATATTTTAAAAAAAACTTTTTATTGTGCCTTACCTGGCTCTCACTCCTGGATCCGCACCTGTTGATACTCCTGATGTAAGGGAAAAATTTATATATTTTCAAGAATTGTTGAAATTTTTTCTTCAAGAACAGTGATATTTTTCTGTTTCTCTGTCTGTAACAATGGACTATTCCACTTTAAGGGAACAATGTTTGAGATAAAAAATCTCTCCTTCACACCATTTTAAACAATGGACTCTTCGACTGAAACAAATTCAGTAGTTTATTTTCTTTAAAAAATCCTCTCATAGAAATTCAAATATATCCATAAATTTTTTAACAGGGATTAACTAGTTTATAATAATAAAAGAGAAATTATTCTTTCACCCTTAATAATAATGTCAGATGTCAAATGATTTTTCAAGATATCAACATTCAAGAATTTTGCAGGTGTCTGTAACTGACTGTAATTGAAGAATATTTTTGTTTTTAGTTTTCATCTATAAAACCTTATAAATTTATTTTTTCCCTGCAAATATTTATGATTTTGCTTATTTTTTTTATAATAAATTTTGTTGGCTCTCTAAATAATTTTAGAAATTGTCATGTAACTTTTATGAATGCAAGGATTTTTCAGGAAAAATGAATCCCTCTGCATGACATGTAAATACATGCTGTAATTGAAAAATGTGTTTTTCTGATCAGAAACTCCCGAAAATAAATGCTTCTATCAATAAACATCAGTTTATTACCTCTGACAACAAAGTTGGAAGAGGTATATGTATTCACTGGCACATACCGTGAATAATTACTCAGGTTAGTCTGTCGGTCGATCTTTGTAAAGTAAATACAGGTGTCCCCCGATATAACGTGGTTCATTATAAAGCTGTTTGCGATATAAGGCGGGTGGTACATCCAGATCCAGAAAACCTGCGAATAATAATTAACCCTCATCAGACTAATTTTAGAAAAAAAATCAAATTGATTTAAATCCTTCTGGATTTATCTTTTTACATTGTAAAAACCTTTCGGTTCTGTTCAATATTTATTGAGATGTCATAAATTAAATACTGCAGGGGTTCTTAAGTAAAAATAAAAACACGATTTTTTGCTGCTTATTATGCTACATTATCAAATATAGCTAGAACACTCTTTGACAGCACATCTTTTATATAGTTACACATTATTGTGTATACTGACGTCAGGAGGCACAGGAAAATTATGCCTGTCTGAGATTAAAATAATAAAGATTTACTGAATTATACATTGAATTTAGTGCATTAAGTTACAAATCTACAATGAATTGGAAATCTTTTCCTTTTTATATTTAATAATTAACCTTTATGATTTTATTCAGGGTAGGTAGTGCCTCCTTGCCTACCCAGACGGCCCGTTTCTGGTATTCACTCATGTCTGTCTGTCCGTTTGTCTACACAATATCTCCAAAAAGTTATCATATTTTGTGGAAGAGTGGATCATGGGCTAAGAAAGAATTGATTAAATTCACAGGCCATTCAGTTTTTAGTGATAATGGCATTGGCAGGGCTATGATATGAGTGTTTTCTAGTTTTTGCTTTCTGCTTTGAACAATGCTGTATTATTGAGAAACCTTTTTTGATAATTCTCTGAAGGTTTTTGCCTTTTTATATATATACAACAAATTCTCATAGCAATAGAAATGAAAACCTTTTACTGAGACTAGAGAAATAGAATCCATTTAGAACAGGTTTAAGGGCTTCCTTTCAGTTTCTTTAGTATAATGTCTCGATAAAATATTTATTTTAGGATTTTAGGGATTCAATTAAATTTTATTCAATTTTCAATTCAATTCAATTTTGGGATTAAATTAAGAAAGTGTTTTAGTTTTTATATTTGTCTTCTCTATTTTCTCAATACCTAAATTTAACATCAAATTTTTTCAATTCTTGTAATTTGCTATCCTCTGAAAAACTGAAAATTATGAAAGTAGTTATTTTTGAAATTGCACATTTGTACATGCAAATCTTTTTGTGCTTTTAGCTGTTTTCTTGTGATTAAACTGAATATACTGAACCTATAATCTGCAATGCATAAAAAAGATTCTATTTTTAAAAGAAATAATCAAATGATTTCATATTCACTGATAGTATTGGCAGAAAATGAAATCAACATAATATTCCTGTTTTTTTTAAAATTCATGATAATATTTTATTACACTCTTTTTATATAAAACTATTGTAATGCTGTAACAATAAGGCATTTTGATAGCAAATTAGACTTTAAAAATTATGTCTATCCTTACTAAAATGTTGGTTCAGAGTGAATGATAAATGGTAGTTTAAATAAACCAACAAATTTGAATTTCCTATTATGAAATGAATAAAATCCTAATTTTCCATGTACTTAAATCCTCCTATTTTTACCATCTTTTTTCATTGACTATACATAACTGGCTGTAGAAATGGCAATTTCATCTATCTATGCATGATAAATGCCAAACAATGTTCCTTAAAGAACAGGATAAAAATATCACTTGAATATTTTTATATGAAAAGGACATGACAAATTAAACAGTGCAATGTTTACAATATGAAGCTCAGTTGTAAACTGTATTTACCTTAAAAATAATGAAATTATCAGGTTAATTTATTGAAATTTATAAGTAGAAAAACATTCTTAATTTATATGAGTGAATAACAATTTTCCACCTATCTTTTATATCAATAGTTTAAAAATAGGGTTGCCATGTCTGAACATTAAAAAAAAAAGGACATTCAAAAGTCATTGTCATAGTTGTCAACACATGTAAATAATATAGTGATAGTGGCTAGATATGGTTGAAAATTGCTAAAATGCCTTAAATGCAGGGCAAGAAAAACAAATGCCATAAGAAAAAAAAAGGTACACTTTCAACATTTCATTTATAGCTGTAATAGCAATATGAAAAAAATCAATGTGCACAGCTGAAGAACGAGAAAAAGCAGTATATGACGCTACACACTAGATCTAAAACTGTTAGGTTGACAACACTGCACAGCCCCCCCCCCTCTCTCTGCATTATAGTTTCATTTTTTTTTCTGTGGAGAAAATGATGGAAGCTGAAATTTCGGACTTTTGAAGAATTTTAAAAACAGGTCTGGTTAGTCACTTAATAGAAACCATCATGTAACCAATGTCTTTTGGCAGCATAACGTGTTGGGGGTAATTATTAAAAAAATGGAAAAAGAGCTGATGAATGAATAAGTTACTTGTCTCGCCTTTTGTTGGGT
The DNA here is from genome assembly GCA_006491835.1 of Architeuthis dux. Lineage (NCBI taxonomy): Eukaryota > Metazoa > Mollusca > Cephalopoda > Oegopsida > Architeuthidae > Architeuthis > Architeuthis dux. Next base: position 1,880,347 of record VCCN01002880.1, read on the forward strand.
CACTAAAAAGTCTGAACACTGCCGAACACAAACTAAGGGACCAATTTAGCAAAACATTGTATATTGACTCCCGCCCCTCCAATATTAAAAAAAAGGTTTTTTCTAGACATAAGGAGCAAATGTTGAAATTTTCAACCCTCTAGCTCCATTGGTGCAGCCTGTATGCATGCCGCATACATACATAGCTAGCCAGGCAGAATCACTTAAAAACTGAAGAAACCTATTTTGCATAAACTTACATTGACTGAAAAGTTACAAAATGCAAGTTTTCTGTTTTGTTCTTTGTGAATGATTCAGCCTAAAGTAAGGTAAAATGGAGGCCTGAATATTCATTTAGATTATTTTTAACGATTTTAAAATTATGTTGAATAGATTGGACTTTTGTTTTATTCAGAATGAACTGTATGTGGGGCTCTTTTATTTATTAAAATCTTTTAATTTTATTAAACAAGAGATTTATAAAACTTTCTATATGGAAACAGTTCTCTTTATGCATAATTATACACATTCATGACCTATTTGATAAAATACGATGAGTTTGGAGAATTTGCTTTAAACTAAGAAGTTTTAAGCTAAATTTCTGCAACTCTACACAAACTAATATCGTTAATTCAATGTAACTAATTGGAGAAAACAGGAATCCTAGAAAAAAAATCTTCGAGCTTGCAATTCAGACCGATAACTCAAATGCTGTATGAATATTTGGTCTAGAGTTATTGCCCTTACTTTTAAAATGCAGCAGAGGCTAAGAGAAAATCCAGTTTTGATTTTGTCACTTTGCATGATTGAAAATACGAAGGGGGAATGTGACTAGTCTTGTCAAGCATTACATTTCATTAGAGTTTTTAGCTGAAAATTCATTCTACTTGGAAATTCAACTTATTTCTTTTTTGTATACTTAAATGGTCCAAAGTAAAAACAAGATCCTGATTGAAACTGGCCTGTTTGAAACAGTTGATTCTTGTTTGCCATATCAGATGAAAATAACCCAAATGAACACATCAACATAATTTATTCTCTCTATCTGCAGCCTGAACTTCTGTCTCTTTTATCTATAATTTCCTGCTTTTATTGATTATTTAACCACATTGGGTGTTGTTATTTGGAAGGGGAAGATAGATTAATCCCTCTATTAAAAATGTAATGGTTGCATGACTAAGCCCAAAACATGATAGGTTGTAAGCTTATTATATGGCTGTTTTAACTGATCTATTCTCAATTAGTTTTCTAAAATGATTTCCTAGGAAGCAAAATTACTAAACATTCACAGTTATTATACACTGTTTTACTCAGACTAGTGTTCTCATCTTGGATGTTATACTCATAACAGGACACATGGCCTAGGGGATAAAAGAGTAGGTTAAGTGTATTTGTAACCTGCCTGGTGGTTGTGAGTTCAATTCTTTGGTCTGGTAGTGTAAAGGAACATGGACAGCTGAATGAGAACAATCTACCCTAATGGATTGAATAAAGGGGAGCCAGCAGATTCACCGACAACACTTTCCCAATAACAATTTAACGAGATGTATAATTTATTGAGGTATACAAATTACAGAGAAGATCAAAATGAAATAAAATTATATACAAACATTTTTGTTTTTCTTTAAGCTAAAAAATGTTAAGATACATAACATTTAAGTGGTATCTTTGCAGTTTAAACAGATTTTTGTCAGTTGATTTTTCACGTTGTAGTTCAGCATCATTTCTATATTTAAATGTTTTTAATTTAATTTTAGATACTTACTTTTTTGATGATGACATATTGTAAATCATTATTTAATTTTTGACTACTATTTACTTTTTCGTTGCTTTTTTAAAATCAGAAATTAAGATGAAGGTAAATTATTTATTTATTGTTATAAGTGCTTGTTATTATTACACTAAAAAAGTTAACATACATAAAATTTAAGGGGTATCGTTGCAGTTTAAACAGGTTTTCGTCAGTTGATTTTTCATGTTGCAGTTCAGCATCATTTCCATATTTAAAAGTTTTTAATTTAATTTTAGATATTTATATTTACTTTTTTGATACCCAATAGGTTTCAGGTGTAAGTTATTAGATGATAATAAAGGTTTTCAAAACACAAATAAACATTTTTATTTAGACTAAAAAAGTTAAGATTCATGAAATTTAAGTTTCAGATGTAAGTTATAGATAAGTTTTTTTTTAAAATTCACAAACAAACAATTTTATTTAAACTGGAAAAGTTAAAAGACTTAAAATTTTAGTTACAGATAATTAATAAAGGTTTATTTCACAAACAAACAATTTTATTTACAGTACACAAAAAAGTTAAAAAGACTTAAAATTTAAGTTACAGGTCTGGTATATGTTTATTTAAAAAGCATTGTTATACGCAATCCATTTAAATTCAAAAGTAACATTAATATGAAGATATACATTTTTAAAAAGTGATAAGATATTTTCTTTTTTTTTAACATTTTAAAATATCTATCCATAAAATGAGCTTTTAAAATATATTCTATTTAAAAAAAAGCAATGACAAAATTCCCAAACAAAGAATCTCTAGTTTTATTGAATTATATTTTATTTTTTTCTATATGCTAATTATTACGTCCCATTGTTTACACTGGAAACAACTTTTTCAAAGACAAACATCCACATTTTTAAACATGAAAAATATAATTTGTAGATTGAAAAATTTTTCATTCATCTTTTTTACGAATAATGGTATAACTATTTCTTACAATAAAAATAATTCTTATACAAGTTTTTAACTTTTTTTCTCGTCATAAGTTTCCGAAGTACCTCAATAGCTGTAAATGGCATGGGCCCTCCGCCGAAGAATTGCTAAATCTTTAATATATTTTTGTTTCAGTAAATTCTTTATAATTTCTAACCTTTTTGTAATTTTAAAGATTTTTGTAAATTATGTATCTCTGTAAATTGTATCTCGATGAATTTTACATCTCGATAAATGTTGGTAATTTGCTGTTGGTGAATTGTTTTCGGTGAATATTTCACGACCCTGAATAAAGGGTTCAGTTTTAAATTTACAGAAGGTTACCTGAAGAAGACCATAGAGTACAACAGCCGAAATGTTGTGACACTAACAACCAAGAAGACACTAGTCCAAGTAAATCAGTGTATAATAATGATAATTCCTCATCTCAGAAATTCAAACAAAAAAGTTTCAGACAATAAAAATTCCTTATCTAACCCCTTTCTTTCAAAAATATTCATTTTCTTTCAATCAGGTAAAATTTAATACTGGTTTAAAGACTTGAAGAAAATGTTTCCTTTTATAAACCAGGTTTTTATTTTCGGTCCTTTGGAATTAGTTTCCCATTTGATTCATTCATTTTATGCATTGCGGCGTATATTCGTTGTGCAGTTTTCTCATGGGTATCAAGTTGTCTAGATCTTGTAGGCCAGAAGCAGAATGTTTTTCTGGCCTAATATCTTGATACCTTTTCCAGGTTACATATTGTGAATTCTCCTGTTGACAGAGAAAAGGTTTGCAAGCCTACATTACTGCCTGATGGACGAGCAGTGTACAGATGCATTTTCTGTGGCAAGGATTTCCTATCATTCTCAGACATCAATCGACACATGGATTTCCATGAAGGTAAGTGTTGTTAGCCTTTTATTGGTTGTTCTTAGCTATGAGATAATGTGCATCCCACTTGATGTAGCTCTGGTAGTAGACATGTTTTTCTTTAGTCTTTGTTGCTTTTCTTCCTTTCAAACTCTGGCCTGTATTTCTTGTTTGAAATTTATTTAATTTCACATATCAATTTAATCATTTGCATTATTTGCCAAAGAAATCTCTCTTGTTAAAATGAAAGACCTGGAGCTTTGGATCTGAGTGAATGGAGATTTGTCAGAAACAGGAATGCTATTTCTGTTTCCAAGCATTAGTGACTATGTTTTCCTCAGCACTTACACCATAATTCTATATATTTCTTAAATTTGATAAAAGATATAAAAGTGTCTCAGTTTTAAACTGATCGTAATTTAAAGTATTAACTTCCTCCGATTTCTTTTTTCTTAATAAATTAAAGAATAGAAAAATAAACTTTGGAAGCCACAAAAATTAAGTGCTGTTTATTTAAATAATTATCAGTGACATTTATTTATGTAATTGATTGTAATTTAATGTATTCTCTTGTAAGTCTTCCTCTGAATACACTTCTCTTCCACTTGATACAAATCGTTTTCAAATTCTCTTGATAAACACTTGTTTTGACTATTTATACTTAATTTTTCTCCAGCTACAAAAGCAATAAATAAATCTATCATCAAGACTTGACTGTTTAATTGGAGGTGGGATAACTCCTCAATTAGCCATTATATTATTAATTGGAACATCAGCAAACTTCTACATTGTATTGTTTTTATTATATTTTCATTGAATAAATATATAAATTCCATACCAGTGAACACATGTTAGGCATTTCACAAAATTACAACAGTCTTTGAAGTTTCTTTAATGTATCTCTTTATTAATCTAGATACATTTTGTATAAAGTTTATATATTTATTGAGCCTAGCAACTTCTTTCATCGGCCATTGCTAGAGTTTCATCCCAACTGAGTGCCCAAGTATTGTAGCCTTGAGCCAGATTATGCAAACATTCGTACCAATGTTTTCTTATTATATGAATTTAAAGGATTTTTATCACTAGAAATTAGAAAACGGTATACAAATAAGCATTGATGACTGATCAAGCTCATTTAATGAAAGCTCTAAACATTTGAAGCTTTGAGCTTGTTTCTCTACAAATGGCTGGTTTTGACAGACTCTGAACATAGGATGATTTCTTTACATCATCAACTGTAAAGAACTCCTTACTTCTGTTGAAAACTGAGGCTGTAAAGTGTCTCTTGTTCCAGCTTTACCACACCCTTCAGTATCAATCTATTAACCAGAAGGAGGTATATGTCAAATTGTGTTTAAATCAGTTAAGAGCTTTCCAATTTGATTATCTGATACTCTGACTATGACTACATTTTCACCTTTTAAAACAAATTATTTGAATTATTATTAAAACTTGCTTAAGGGTCCCTTTCAGCATCCATTAAACTCGATGTCAATTCACTTCCTATTTATAGAATTTATATTATAATTATTTGCAACTAAATTAATAAATAAGAGTAACTACTCTATAATTAGCATTTAGTATACCTGGAGTTATCTCCCTCGAGAAATTATATCATTATAACACAGATTATCAGGTAGCGTGAACGCTGACTCATACTATTATTATAAAATTGCAAATTGGACTGGAAATTGATTTATTCTCCAAGTTAGAGCATTTTAACGGTATTTGGCTGACAAAAATCTCACTATGACGTGCCATGGTAATAAAGATCATTATTATATAGATGTAAAAAAACTCAGAGTAAAATCTGAATATAAAAACACAACAAAATTATCTTGGAAGCATTCAGCATATCAGTCTTTGCCTGTTACATCTATTATGATGACAGATTTTTAAGAAAATAATTTGGTCTAACTTCATCACTGGAGTGTTTGGCTATGATTGGAATACAACTCTTTTGTGCATAGTCTGTTATTATTGACCTGAAGCATGTTTCATAGAATTATTGTAATAATATAGATTTACTCAAGTTTAACTTTGACATACACACATTTATATAAAGATTAATAACTATTTAAAAATAGATAGTTAAATAGTGAATTCAGTTACCTTTTGAATGGGTGAACATATATATACATACAGACCAATTTTATAATTTACATGGTTAATATTTTAAGTATTTCATACATTTATTAAATGGCAAGAAGAATCTGTTATTAAACCCAATTCAACCACAAATCCTGATTGCTGTCTTTGTTGAATAGTGCTTGAATACAATTTTGATTTATTCTGATTAACACTCACAACTCTAACCTCACAGAGTTAAAAATATATTTCTCCACATAATTGCATCTTTCATTCCCCCAACCCCTGCACACTGAATGATACCTAAGCAAAGATTCTTTTTCAAAATGTATTGTGCATGCTTTTCAACCCTTGCTTCTTATTCCATTTAATCACCTTTTGAAGGACTTGCACCTACTGAGTTTGTGTCAGCATGATGATGATGATGATAAACTGACAAAGTAGGCAAGATTTTCTTGCATTGAAATTAGTTGCCATAGATTGTTAGTTGAGAAACTTGCATCCAAAAGTGATTAGATAATAAATTGTAAATTTCAAGAGAATCTTTCAACTTCTTAGTTTTATATTCCATAAATTTAGATTTAAAAAGAATTGATAACATCTTAATTGAATGACCCAAGGAACAAACTCATATTCCTTCTTTTGTTTAACAGCATCCACAGTCAAATCAAACACCTTAAAAAAAACTTTTATGTCAATGCAGATGACAAATAAAAAAAATGTATCTTAATCATACTCTAATTAATTTTTCCAATTTATTTCATACACTCACACTTCCACATACACATTCCATTCATGTTTGATATCAACTGGAGAACTTCTCTCTCAACAGGTCAATCCCAACCCACTTAAAAATTTAGCTACGGTTCAAGAGTTTTTTTTTTTCTATTAACAAAACCTATCTTTTTATATTCTACAAAGCCAGCCAATAGATTGCTTCTAGACACAAGTTTTGTTCTTTTTCATAAATAAACCTTTAGATAGCTAAGAGTCCATGCCAAATTCCAAGAGATCTGACCAGTCTTAGTCTTCATTAACACATTCACTACTACCTTGGATATTTGAGCCCTTACATAATGTCACAAGATGCACATGTGCGTTGTGTGGCAGTAAACATATTAAGTCCACTTTACTTACACACAAATTTCCCTTGTAACTTGCTTACAGGCAAGCACTACTACTTTTACCATTTAAAATTTATAGTAAATTTCTGTTATCATGAAACTTTAGTATAATGTATTTTCAAATCTGTTCACATAGATAAGAAAGAAAGGTTCTATTTATCTGCTGGGAATAACAAACCAAGAAGTGAGAATGTGGCAAATTTAGTAGTTTTGATCAGACAGCTGTCAAGTGTGAAGGAATCCTTTTACTGTTAAAAGTATCAGGTTCTTTGAGGAATTCTATAGATATAGAGATGTTAAACAGATGATTGTAAGAAATTGTTGGAAACATGCTGTATTCAATGTAGGTTGAAGAACTAGCAGCAAACATGAACCTGACTAACACAGACAATGACACTTGTATACACAATAATCTTTCTACTACTAATAATAATATTAATGATAATACTGTTATGAAACCATTCAAGTTGAGAAATATTTTCACTTTATTTGGGTTTTGATCAAAGCAGACTTAATCTAAGAGGTATGTGGCCAATGTGTAACTTTTTGATTGAATTTCACTTGTCAGAATCAAAAATGGATCATTTGTTTGAATTACATGTTATGCTGTCTGAATTCTATACAAATAGTTTGGCACTGTGGATTCTCTCAGATAGTAAGTGATCTTAAAAAGTAGACAGGAACCACATCAATAATAATAATAAAATAATAATGTTATCAACACTGGTTTATTTAGTTTATTGAATGTTCTTATTTGGGATCTATTCTATTCTTAAAACAATGGAGTTTTAATCATAAACAAATGTTAAAATTAAAAGTGTGATTATATATAAAAAGCATAATTTTTAATGGAATCTGCAAGTAAACTGTTTACCAAGTGTTAAATATCAAATCACAATTATCTAAATATCCTCGGCTGTTTATAAATTTAAAATTTAAATTATGTTATTTTCCCTTCTTTTTAAGTTTGAATTGTAAGTGATTTAATTATATCCATTTTCATTTTCTTAATAGAATAATGATTACTTCTTAATGATGAAAGCTCTAGATCACTTTCAGATGGTAATAAGTATTTACTAATCTCAGCTTAGTATGGTACAAGGCCACAATTGTAGGGTACTCAGTGAGGACTGAACTCACTGCAGTAGTAATAGACTGCAAAACAAGCTTGTTAACCACAGATCCACTGTAAGGCACCCTATTTCAGTTGCTAATGGTTCCTAAGTCTCTTAGATTTGTAGGGTTTTATGGAATGATCAGATTGAACTTGCAATAAATAGATTTTTCTCTTTTTTTGTTGCTTATCTCTTGAACTTCTTTGATAATTCTTGTAGACAATAACATTCACAAATTGGTAGAGATCTTCCTTTAAGTTCAGATCATGGGGGTTCTTAAATTTGGCTATAAATATTCAAGTGTTTCTACTCCCCCAACGTAATTTCTTGAAACCAAAAGATGTTGACATTTTTCTCTTGTTAATAGTCTTCTTTGAGATTTTATTGCTGAATGTCTTTATTCCGCTGCTATTTGACTAACCTTCCTTAGCTATTACTAATCTGTTAGAAATAAGGTCACTAAAGTCCAAATACTCATCTCAATCCTTGCATGTTGATTCCCATTAAACTTTCTACATTGGAACAAGGTAGGTGTGTGCCATGACTTTTGAAGCTTGGGGCATTTCATAGTACAGAGTTCTATTAATATATTACTTAGATAGAAATATGACTTGAGTAGTCTGCATGGTTTTCCTGTTTGTTGCCCTATTATCTTTCTCTTTGTTTGTTTCTTCTTTGTCTCTCATAATCTCTTTCTCTGTTTTTGTTGTCTATTTTAGAGACGTATTAGTTCTGCTTTGTTTGAACTGATTTGCTTGCTTAAAACAATGTGCAGATCAGCTGTAATTGTTTATCTTTCTCATTTGTAGGTTTGAAATTAATTGAAATTTGGCTTTTCATAAAGCAGAATTAAATGTTGAAATGATTCAAATTTCTAAATGTCGCTACTTCAGTTTTTCTATTAGATGTTTTGTAATTTGTCATCAAACGTTTAGTTGCAATGATTTTACCCATTTAATTCTGATTATGCTATGCATTTCTATAATAATCAGTGATTGGCTTTTCTTTCTAAATAAATACAAGATATTCTTGAAAAGTATTAGAGAAATAATGGTTATCGATTTTCCACAGCATGCAAAGAAATGACAATTAAAATTATCTGAGACTCAAAATATGCGATGTGTCCCTCTGAATGTCTATCACCAATTAATTTCACAATTTTAACCATTGTTGCTAACATGTTAATTAAATGATATAAGTTGTAAAAATTAAGAGCTTGTTAACTGATAAAGTTTCCAATAGGTTCTAGCCTTCTGTAAAGAGTAAAATTTTATACAAAATGCTCATTTTTCTATATATATATTTTTCTACAATGTTTTATCAAGGACACTTCTGCATTGTAGTCATGCTTTATTTAAACATTTATTATTGGATGTAACAGTTGAATTTCTCTGGACATCTCCTCCCTAGGTTGCTATTATTTAAGAAACCTTATAAAAATGTAAACATTTTGAGAAAATGAATGTTACTCCAAAGAAGTGTCCAATGTTTATTTATTAGTAGACAGTTCCAAATTCATTATCTAAAATTGTTCTGTTGAATTTTTCCTGTAATTGCAGTGATTTGCAAAATGTCGTTCTTTTCATTATCTTAAAATATTTTTATCAGTTTAAATGTTTAAAATTGATTTCATTTAAATAACTGAAGAGTATGATAGCCATAAACTTCTGGTGATCATCTGAAAATGTCCACTGTAAATTGCTATTGTAAAATATCAGATGATTTTAATTTATTGAAATCTTTTCATGAAGGTTAATTTTCCAGCTGTTTTTTATTTTTATTTTTTTTTTTTCAAATTAATGATGACTGTTGTGTGTGATCTTCTTCACTTCCATCTATTTTTGCTGTTATCTTTGATTGGGGATATTTTGTTTGCACACATGTCCATGAACCCGTCCAATCTTTTTTCACTTGTCAGTTGAAACTGGTTTGAGTCAGTCCAGGCACGGGGAGATGACACTGGAAGGATATACATTTGCCCTAGATGTAACAAAACAAGCACCAAAAGCTGGTGAGGGTTCAAACTGGCTTCTTTCTTGAAAAAAAATTTTTTTATTTCTTTCTTTTTGTTTATAAAAATATTCTTTAAATTTTGTTAAAAATTGGGCCTAATTTTAAATTGTATGGTCACATTTTTCATTTCACTTTATTTTAAAAAAAAAACAAGTTTTATTCTAAAGAACTAGCTGGGAGAATAATTCTTAATCTGGCTGCTGTCATTATTTAAATTTGGCAAAATATCATGAGTTTTCTTTCATTTTTATTTTGTAATTGATTACACGATTGTGTATGAGTGTGTGCATGTTTAGTACAAAGTCCATTTGTATGTTTTACAGTATAGTCTTTTACTAAATATTTTTATCAGTGTCGACATTATATTTATTCTTGACTAAATAAGAATACCTTCCAAAATATATGAACAGAGCCCAAAGGTTTACTGAAATTTTTACGAGATGTGATCTTTGTTAAATTATAGAATAAATCTTAAAACATTTTTACCTATTAACTATCATTTATAATTTTCTTTGAAATATAATGAATTTTCAAAAGTATGTCAGAAATGTTTGAATAATCTATTGAATATTACTCAGTCATTTTACACCTTCTGTGTACAAACATTTATCATTAATTCCTGTATGGACATATTTGAACCCTTTTACTGCGGCATCGATTGATATCGATATCGATGCTGAGTTGGCTGAGTGGTTCGACTTAACAGAGTATATGTGCAGCTTCCTTCAGGCATCTGGGAACCAGCTCGCATGCATTTTGCCGTTTAACTGATTGATATAATTTTCTATTAAAAAAATTAGAGTATACAAGCACTTATGCTTTTTGGGCTGGTATTAGTAATGAATAAAAACAAAATATAAACTACTAATTATTGAATCCATATTTTTCAGCAATATTTTTAGAGCAGGGCGTTCAATTGAAAGTGGGTAGAAAGCTTGTGTTTTGCCAATATTCAGGGGGGGGGGGTCCTTGAAAATCAGTATTTGAAATCACAGCTTTTACCTGGGCTTGAACATTGGCAAATACAAAACTATTTAAGCTATGAGGCAGGTTTAGGGATGAATATATATCTTACTAAACAATTACTTTCGAACAGTTAGCATCATTATACAATTTTTGATAGTTCTTCCCCCACTCCCAATATCCTAGAGTCAGGTGTAGAGAATTTTAAAAATTCAGTTTTATGGGCCAGAAATTAAAAGGAAGCCACAATAGAAATTAAGAAAATGTGATGTCAAAATAATTTTATGCTGAATCTTAAAATAATCATGTTTATTGTTCATAGCTTATTTGTATATTCTGATAAAAATTTTAAGTTATTCATAATCTTCATGAAAGTGCCATAGAGTGATGGTTAACATGCCAGTCTTACACGCCATTGCTAGTGAGTTCCATCCTTACTGGGTGCTCCATGAATTTGTCCTCGAGTCCAATCAATATCAAAAACTGTTTTATATTCTGTAAAATGGAATGTTAAAAAGTTGAATAACATAATTAATTGCTCAGGAGCTGAAAACACATCAAGACTAAAAATTAATCTTTTAGCTTTTATACTGCACCAACATTTGTAGTTTTTTCATCATCTCCTCTTGATGTTGAGGCAAACTAATTTTCTGCTTGAATTTTTATTTTATTAGTGCTCTTTTTTAGTAGGGCTCCAGTAGCTCAATCGGTAGAGCAGCTGGTACAGAAATCCCGGCTTCCCTGAGGCAAAAGGATGAGAGTTTGAGTCTCGCCAAAGGCTTATTCTTTATTTCCAATCTGCACTGTTTACTCACTGTTGTTTACTGACAGTCTGAGTCTGTGACTAAAGTTAAGATGAAAGAAATATTAGTCAAAAATTAATAATGGTACTTTTATAGTAGTCTTCCTGAGAAAAGCAAAGGAATATCCCTAGAAATTCTCTTGATGGTTTTATCGTGTTTTGTTGCTGATTACTTTCTTTAGTTTTCTACATTTCAGTCACATTTTCTTCCATCAATTTATTTTCCTCAAATAAGTTTGCACAAACTGCCTTTTTTTCTTGTTCGTTGGTAGGAGATTAAAAATGGTTACATTTTTCTGAAGCTTAAAAAAATCCAATACATCTCATTGTTCTGGATTTCTGAGATTAGGAATTATCATTATTATACACTCATTTACTTTGAATAGTGTCCTCATCTTGATTGTTATTGTGACGTTTCAGCCGTTGTACCTGCTGGCCTTCTTCAGGTGTCTGTTGTAGTCGGTAACCTTCTGGGAATTTTGAACTGAACTCTTTATTCCATTTCTACTGTAATAACTACTTTCTAACCTGTGTAAGATTATATTTCTCTTTATATATCATCATGGTTTTTTTTATTGGATAGAAGTCAGTCCTTTTAAATGAGTTCTTACCCCAACCCCCACACTTTCAAACAACTTTTTGGCTCCTCTTCTTGTGTCTGAAAAGGCTTGGAAAAGTTGCATTTCATACTGAACCTTAAATGAATCGTATTGAGCTAAAAGGAGTCAGGTTTCATGAAGAACTATTTAATTACTATTTCTGTAGTAATCTTATATTAAGGCTAAGTTGGTGTTTTGTTGTTGTTTTTTTTAAAAGTGGGTTTTTTATGAAAAGCACATATATCTATGTCATCTCAATCTCAGTTGATTTAAGGTAACAATAACTACCCATCTTTCTCTCTCATTCTGTTGTGCCTTGACCTCTCTTAGTTCCTCACATCCATGTTGCCTACTTTCAGAAATGGCATCCGGATAATTTATTGCCGATAAATTGGTCGCTGGTCAATTTGTTGATAGGACAATTTGTCACCAACTCCAAAAAATGTTCAAAATAAAAAAAAACTAAAGTTTAATACATTAGATCTTAAAATATTAAAATGTAAGATTATGTGCAACTACTTTTAAGAAACTAACATTTTGTTCAGAATCGTATTATTCTATCACATTTTTTATAAACTGATTCATATCTGTTCACTGAGTATTGTTTAAACCAACAGACATAAACAAATTATAGCAAACATCAGAGATGAATCATCTTCTCAATTAATTTTACCTCACAACAATTTGACCAGCCACCAATTTACCAACAACAAATTGTCCTAGCACCTCATAAATAATCCCTCTATTGTAAATCTCTTCACTTGCACTTTTGTTCTGCAAAAATGTTCATTCTGTAAATATTTGAAAACAACTCACTTGTGCTAGTGCTACCAGTCGCAGGCTCTGCATACCAGACACCAGCAGGCTTCAGGGGTCATCAGGAAAGAATGTGCACCATTACGGGGCCTTTCTCTCAACAAATTCACTGCACACCGGGCCCCTTCACTGATGTGAGGGCCCACCTGCTGGTGCAACTGACTGATGATTGTAACATGTTGATTCATTACCTTGGCATCCAGTTTTCATCAACCTTCTTTAGCCAGATCCAATGACTTCTTTTCTTGACCATTGATTGAATATTCTTTTTCTTTTAAGCTTATTGTCTTCTTTTCTCTACGTTAGATTTATCATGAGGCAATACAGCACTTCTATTTCTTTTGCTTGACAGCAGCCAAAATATCAACTTTTTAAGCAAAGCGTCTAATGTTGAACTCCGGTCTAATTTCAAACTAAGTTCTGAACACATCACAGCAAATGAAGATAAAATCAGTAGTTAATTATGTATAACTATTTTGAAAGTTGATTGTCTTGAGGAATAGAGTAAAGTTCCACATTCATTCCCAGATCCCTATTTTGCAAAATCTTCAATTCATTTCTTTGTTGCAAAGCTTCTCGAAACACCTTCTGTTAGGTACCCTGTGATGCCAAAAGATCCAAGCTTCAAAAGGTTTTTGTCAATTATAATATTCGTTTCATTATTATGTTCTTTATTTGGGGGGAAAATACACAAATAAACTGAGTACAAAGTACATACAGTGTAAAACATCCATCCAATTAAAATAGCAAGTTCATCATCCATCTTTAAACGATTCATAAGTCTTTAAATTTAGATAATTTAGTAATTATTACTGTCCAGAGCTGATTTATTTTTTGTTAAATAACATGTTTAACATTTTTTGCTTATAATGTTTCCTATCAGAAGTTAACCAATTAAAAATCTGTTGTGGTCAAGTTGAGCCTTGATCTTTCTATGAGTGATAGTCAGTTTTCCTTGAGATTCAAGTTAGAAAGAGCCTTTAAACCATCTTTAGCTTAGTCAACATGTGTCCAAAAGCTCTTTTCATTAATCTCTGGTTCTCAGGTGCTAGGTCAGTGATACTCATTAAATAAAACTACTTATTAGAAATGAAGAAAATATATCCTCTACACCATCAGAGTAATCTGTAATAGATGTATTGTGTAAATACCGCTTTTATATCCTGATATAACCACAAAACTATCTATGTAGGTACAAACATTTACTGATTCTTCTGCAGTTTCCTTTTTTTCATGTTTTCTGAAGTTCTGAGATGAAGTATTTAATTATTCCACACATATTTTTACTATTATCTTCAACTTTATCATTGTTATGGCTATCCCTTGAGGTTGAGCATGATGGTCTATGTTACACAGAAGGAAGACGCCTGTGCATATATTTGTTTAATGTGTACTTGTTGTTGCAAGAAGCACACAATACTTCACAAATCAGCCAACTGATTCCAATGGCAAGGAAACCAAGACGATTGGATATGATGAATCTGTTTGTATATCTACCCTGTACAAGGAAGGTTGCCAAAAAGATGGAAAGGATCTCCAGTCAGTAATGACTTCAGGATAGCTTTTTTCTTGTGAAATTACTCAACCTTCTCACAAAGGTCATTCCACTACAGGAGAAAAATAGGACCAAAGGCTGCATATATAACATCCCATGCAGTAGTGGGAGAGAATTTAAAATCCAGCTGCCCTTAAAGACTTGAAGAATATGAGAAAACTAATATCCAAGACGCAATCATTAAATCAAGCATAGTAGATTATGTGGAGAGAGAAGGGGCATATTCGACCTTTGGGATGAAGCGAAACAAACAGACAAAAAAGAAGGCTGCACACAGGCTCAGGAAGTAAAACATTTTTGGTCCTCCTGTATCGGTTCAACTTGAAGGCTATTTAAAAAACTTTGGTACTGGCACTGTGGATTTGTTAATACCTCCCCAATCAGGGATCAATGAAAGGCCTATTCCCAGATAAGAATAGATAGTTCTTCCAATCTTGTTTAACACACAAGGCTATACAGTCTAGTCCTGTGACTTAGTTAAACTGGTCTTCCTTTTGAAGAGATAAAAAAGTTGGGAAAATAACGGCACTAAGCAACTTCTAGAGACCACTATGTACGACATATCCCTGAAGAAGGCCAAAGAAAATAGCAGCCAAAACATTATGTTAAAATAACAATGATGAAGATAATAATATGAAAACTGTGTGCAATAATATTTCATGTGGTTTTATGCTATAACAGACTTTTCCACTTCAAAAATATTTCCTCAGTTGAATAGTAGGAAATAAGCTTTAATTAAAACCTCTGATACTAGGCAATAATAATCCACATAAAATGCAATGTGTAGCCATACATTTTTTTGTGTGTAATACTTTTCCACGTCACCAGAATAAGCACTACATAGAGATGTGAAAATTACCCATCTCTGTGTAGTGGACTCTTCTGATGATGTAGAAATAAAATGTAATGTTCCATAATTATTCTGTGGTGAATAGAATGTTATTTGTCAATTTTGGGGAGCAAAATATTTTTTAGTTGAGAAACTGACGGATGTCTGTGCGTGTGTAACATTTTATTATATTTATACAAAAGCAAAACTTTGATGAGAGGCATTTCGTCCAGCTTTATGTAGTAGACTCTTCTGGTGACGTAGTATAAATAGAATGTTATGTTATGTTAAACTTGATGAATAAAACTCCATGATTATTCAATAATTATACCTTTAGTTTAGCCTAATATTCAGGAAGTATTGAACATAAAAAAAATGCAGAGCAACATAATGTTTCTGATATTTCTTAAGTACAATGCAATTGCAAAGTTACTTAATTTCATGAACCGCTCCTAATTGACATTGGAACTCTTTTGTGAATAGAATAGAAAAATAATGGAACTCTTCTGTGAATAGAATAGAAAAATCTTTTTAAAAATTACCTAAATTTGGAAGTGAGGTAACTTTAATCAGTAGATATTCCCCTTTATAATAACATTCTAATTTTTTAATATGAATTTAAGAGTTAAATATTGCCATCATTTTTTGACAGGCAGGGGTAAACTAGTAATAAAATAATGACCAGACTCATGACAAAATTTCTGTCAGTACAGAAATATATAATATACCATCTGCAAAAGGAATTTCAGTAGGATCTTTTTACCAAAAAACAACTTTATTGGTTAAACCATTAATTATGTAGCTGTTTTAGTAGGCTATTATTGATATTATTGATATTATTATTATTATTATTATTAT
>VCCN01002880.1:1905524-1927306 GCA_006491835.1 Architeuthis dux
CTCTCTCTCTCTCTATCACTCTCTCTCTCTCTCTCTCTCTCTACCTGATGTTGTGAAAAGAATGTTCCAAAGTGGATGTTGGATTACATGGGTGCCAGTCACTCTCAGGGAAATTCTATCAATGGTCAGTGAGCTTTTCTCCAATTTTCATTTTGACCACAATTCTTGCTTCAGGTTTATTTTGCAATTCCTTTATAGCTTCTGGGAATATTTTCAACTTTGTTATTCATTATACATTTTTGATTAATTTCATGACGTGCTATTTTCTAGATTTAATTCATCTCGTTTATAGAGCCAACAGAGTTGAATGAAAGACTAGATTTTGAAGAAGATAGCGACCCAAATAGATTTACTTATTTGTTCTTTTAAAAAAAGTTATTCTTCACACATTTTACTTATGTCAGTCTTTATAACTGTTTCTTTCATAAATTGACGAAGAGTATTCTGAACGAAGTAATGCTTGATATTTGATATTAGGGGAGGTGGGTGTGTAGCTAGACGGAAAATTAATGTTTTCTATCTACATTTTCTGAAACTTTATTTGAATGTTTTCCTTTTAAACAATACTTATTTCATATTTGTATATTTGACAAGAGCATTGCTTGAATACCGACTTCACTCTTTTTTATCATCTGTTCCATCCCATTTCAATTTAAATCCACAAAATAGTTTTAGCTTCCTTTTTGCTTTTAAATCTTTTCGTTTTTTAAATGTTTATTTTGTATCATGTCCTACGTTTTTAGTGTTCACACATTTTGGATAGATGAGATAAAGCAATTTTTTCATCAAGGCCTCTATTTTCATGTTGAACTTTGGCTTTAGTTGATCTTCTGTTATTAAACAATTCAAGTCTAAAGCATCTGATTTCTTTCAAAATGCAAATCTCTTTTTGACAACTGCTCTTCACTGTACCTTCTGCCTCAGTTTTACAGATGTGAGCAATCACGTAAAGTAACCCAATTTTGAAGATCTGGATAAATCTTTGAAAATAGCTTTGGTGTATTTCCAATTTGTTAATCATGAGAAGTAATATTAGTAAGCACTTGTACTGAGGTTGTGCACACACAATCCACCTAACGATGGAATTGGGAGAGCTTCTTTCTTCAGCCCTTCAACGTATATAATATCTACTGCTTCAATCTATGTCTCATCTTGCATATCTCTTGTCAGTTCTAAGATATCAGAACTGCTATAAACCCTGGAGCGACTTCATTTTTATTCTTTCTCTCTCATAGATGTTGAAAATGAATTCAGTATCTAACAAAGTGACTAATGGGAAGGTTGTGAGGGGTGAATAATAAAAAGATAAATATTTTGAATTTATCTCATTTTTACTGATCCTGCCATTGTATGCAAAACCTTCTGCGCATTTATTTCCTAAAATATAGAATTTTGTCGGCAAGTTGGCTCACTTATTTTTATATTCTTCGTCCTTAGAGTTAGGATATTATTTTGGTGTCATATCCTCATATTTGTAAAATTCTAGTAGAATGGCTGTGATTCTTACCAAACTGAACACAAATCTAACAATGTCATTACGTCCAATTTTTCAGTGAACCTTGCACTCTCTCTCTCTCTCTCTCTCCTCGTCCTCCTCTCTCTACACACACAGACCTAATATATTTGTTACAGTTATTTGCAAGACACTTATGTTACAGAAAACAGTTGATGAATAACTATCATATAAAATTAAATTTAAAAATTAATTCAGGAAAAGAGAAGTGAAGCCACTTATAAACCTTTTTACTTATGATATAAAAAAATATTTGGATAAATTTTTAATGTAAATAAATCACAAGTTGCACTCTCGATGGGTTCAGTAGAGATCTACATCTATAACTGTTTGAAAAGAAAATCCATAATCTTATGAAATACTTAACCATTACAGTTATAACTTCTAATCTTATTTCATTAGAATTATTATTTATGAAGTGAACCACAAATTATATATGAAATGTTATTCATTTTTGTTAACGTCTATTTTCCCTTGAAAATTGATGAGTTTTAAAATTTTACATAAATTTCTATCACGTTTCTCCATAAATAATCACAAAATATGTAGTTGTTTGATATTTTTAATTCTAAAAGTTTTGAGTGGGCTACACTATTCCATCCAAGGCTTTTATAACTTGACATCATTTTAACAAAGGTGTGCATTCTGGGCATTGCAAGTCATCTTCTGCTTCAGACCAGCAATTAATTTGCTTTCTAACAAAATCCAAAGGAATATGCACAAGTCTTTGTTGTTTAAATTCCAAAATATAAAAGATATCTATTCCAAGTTTTTTTCGGACAATCAAATCTCTTCTTCCCATCTATGATGTTGTCAACACATTTTGTACGATCCATTTTTCATCCCTTGTCAGGTGTATAATTCAAGAAGTGAGGCAATGGATCGGCCAAAACTTTGTGTTGACAACATCAAAGATAAAAGAAAAGATTTGATTGTCTTACCAAAAAAGGGAATGTTAATGACTCTTCTCAAAGTTAGAGATCTATTATAATTAAGGAAGTCCTTCGTAGGAATGGGGAAAAAAACTAAAACTTAAATCCAGTGCAGCATGACCAATAGAAAAATTCACTGTATAACACTGAATTATAAATTTCACCATTGACATCAGTGTTTTATTGCATCTTTGAAAATTGGAGATGTTACTAATAGTGATAAACAGCCTAGTATTTTTGATCATTTCAAATTCCTTTACATCATTTTATTGTTCTGTTAATTATTACTTTATACATAAGTTAATAAAACTTGTCTTCAATATATATGAGTTATACTTGTAAAGGTATTTTTATTATAAATTTGTGGATTGGGTTGCTTAAAATTGAGCTGTTGCACCCTCTAGATCTTATTTTGTCCTCCAAGGCTGAATCAAATTTTAGCTATATTGGAAATAATTCAGCGTTCTCAGTTTCTCTACAAATGATATATTTCAAAGATGATTTATCTTTACTTTTCAATATTTACACTTGTGAGATAACTAAAATCATAAGAGATCATTGTATTCTTTCTTACCATGAAGATACAATTTCCTTATTGAAAGAATATCTGCTGTGAACACAATCTCTTTAAGTCTTCTATATAAACCAAATAATTGAACCTTATTGGCTGTGTCTCTTCAACCAAATTCAGAACAAAATATTGTGCCACTACATAAAATACATAAATTGTCTTTCTAATGCAGATTTGTCTGAACTTATTTTGGTGTTATGAGAATTTTATTTTATGTAGAATTTGCATCTGAAAAAGAAATTAATACAATATCTCATATCCTGGTACTTGATAGATGGCCAGAAAATGTTTGGGAATATTTTCTTTTTGCTCCATTGTATTTTGTATATGAATGGCAAGTTATTAACATGCTCCTTGTTTAAAACATTAGGTTTTACTTTCAGTTAATTAGAAGAAGAAAAAAGAAAGAAAACTAAAAATGTACACATTGGCAAATTTTAATATATATATGTCCACTGTTTTTTACAGAGATTGTGATATTGAATTAATTACTAGAGCATTAAATTTTGATTTTTATGAGAACTCTTAATTATTCTTTGATGCGTCGAGTTATTAACAGCAAGGATTTTCTCAAAAACATTGTTTTGAACAAAAAATTTCTCAAATGCCTCATTGGTAGATTATTAAAAAAAACTAGACATTTCTTTTCAATGATTCCCTACATTTCTTATGTTCACTGCTTTTGTGTTCTCTTCTTGGATGGCATATTCCAATAAAAAAGTGTTTGTGATGAATTCTGGTCAATCAAGACACTTGATAATGAGATGAAGTTGGCTTCTGGGTTGTTGTTTTTGACCCTCTTTTCTTCACCTCTTCTCATTGAATGATGTGACTGCTCCATCTTCCTGCCAATGTTCTTTGGTTGGGTCTTTACCCAACATTTGTCTTTAATGATCGGACAGTCTGTGATAAGAAGCATCAGGTCAATAATGTTTTCAGTGACATCTTAAAATAGTCACATCGTTTTGCAGGGAAAAATATCTATATTTTTCTATTTGATCCATTGTTTACCTTTAATTTTGACATGTGAGGTTTGGAGATCTTTTTTTGTATTTTTGGATATTTTGGAACTATTGCAAATTTTTAGTGATATCTTCAATGATATGATTAAAAAAACTATTCTAATAGATATAGAGATATAAAATATATAGATATTATATAACCATTTTAAAATGGTTTCTTTTCTGTATCTTGCTCAGGATTTTTTTTACTTGTGAAACTGCCATCCATTCAAACAATTATGAACACAGAAGTGAGTGAATAGAAAGATTAACAAAAACAGGAATTTAAAAATATTTCAACCCATTTTTTTTAATTTGCTGCATGTACTAAAAAAATCAGTTGCACCAAAGTTGAGTTTTTAGAATTATGAGAAAAAAAAAACATTGGAAAAGAAACTTTTTAAAATGGGATATTTTGTTCACATAGTTGATGTTCTTTATGTTAATAGGAACAGTTTTCATTTTAACCTAAAATGTTGCTAATTTCTTTATCGGTGTAATGACTAGCCGTTTGAAAACGTCTATTTTTATTCTTACTATTTATTGTGCTGATAATTGACGAGCAGGAATAGATTTGAAAAACCCTAGGAGTATGGCAGGGGAAAACATGACGTCACTTTGAAGGAATACTGAAGATCATTGTGTGATCAAACTACTCATTCCTTTTAGTTTCATTCTTCTTCCATGTTTAATTTTTTTTTTTTTGTGGACAGCTCAATGGTTGTGAATTTTAGGTGAAAATTGTCAATTCTTGTTACCATTTGATAACTGGAAAGCAATGGATGAGGTCTCCTCCTCAATTGCTTATGTGAACATTATTTTAATCTCACCTTTAAGTAACTGATAATTTTCAATTTGTACAAAGCAGATTGTTGGTTATCTCAAACTATTTGATACATATTTCATGTAATAATCATCAGGGATTTTTTTTCCATCATAACCAATGTTACTCCTCTCCATGAAACTTGGATTGTTCAATGATTTTGATTATAGATTGTCTGTGATTGGTCAATTTTGGCCCAAACTAAATTTGTTTTCCAGAAAGGAGAATGATCAGTAAAAAAAATAATATAAAATAAAATAAAATTTTAAAAAATCAGAGGAAAAAGAAAAAAAAAAGTGTTCTAAAAATCTCTTTCTCTCTCTCCTTGCTGTACTATATATATATTGGCTGGTATCAACTTGTAAGATATTCTGTTACATATTTCTAGACTTTAGAACTTGAAAAGATTTCATTACCAACCTATGTTCATTTCATATGCATGTGCATGCCAGCGTACATACACATGTGATGGTACAGTTGTGTTATTTCTTCAACTCTGAAGATCTGAGTCTGTTTTATTTTCCTCTTTCTTAAAGCCATAAAGTTAGTGAAATGCTTTCAACCAATGTGCAGGTTTTTCTATATATGTACTGCTGTTATGGTCATAGGAGGTACCTTTTCTGCTTCTTATAACTCTAGTTGCTACCCACTTGGCTTCTATCATGTGATGTCGGAGGAAAATGGTTGTTGCTGGTCTTAAAATATGGCAGGATGCCCCAAAAAGAAAAACAACAGCAAAGATATAATTTTCAACTAAAAAGGGAATAACTATGGTCCATCTCTTCATCCCTCCGTCAAAGGATCAGACATTATTTTTGTTGCGTGTATGTGTATTTTAATGATTTTTCTATTTTGATGCCACAATATCCGGATTGTTACAAGAAAAAAAATTAACAAGATAAAAAAAAACTAAAAACACAAAAAACTAAAAACGCTGGTGGGACAGCTGGACAATAAAAGTGGCCCTCCTCTCAGGGACTACTCTGTGTACAAATTGTGTAACAGAAATGACTAATCCATCCATCTACCTACCTATGTCAGTATGTCAATAAGTAGATGGACTGACAAACTGGCAAAATGATTCTTCACATTTTCATGATTTCTTTTTCTTAATGGTATTGTGCTGGAGGTAAAGGACCAATTTATTTTTACCAACAACCACTGTGTAATTTTATTTCTTGTCAGTCTGTATGAATGAGTGAGAAACAATTGTACAATTCTGTAATTAAAAAAAATTTCATTTCTGCCTTTGGCCTTTTAAGATTACTAGAAAATACCTGTTGCTTTGCTAACGGTATACCTAAAGCTATCTTCTGTGACAATATGTTTACACAATAATTTGAAAGGTTAATGCAAAGTATTGTTTACTAAAATTCTTGTATTAAACTTGAAACAACTAAAAAGCTTAGACATACACTGGTTGGCCTTGGGCTTTATTGTCATTAGATTAGATTGCATAAAAGGTGGGTTTGGGTAGAATTCCATTCATAATCCCAAAAGGAGAAAAATCTGATATAAAAATTATTTTCTTCCATTAAATAGCATTGTTTGGTTAGATATTTATTGAGATGTCATAAATTTAAATGAGGGGGCTTCTTACGTAAAAAATCTATTTCCACTAATTTCTTTTACAAAGTAACCTTTTCATGAATAAATTCAGTAATCAAGGAGTAAATACCAAAAGTTTTATTAAATCGATTCGGGATTTGAAAAAAACCTTTGTAGAGTTGTTCTCCCTTACGGACGGGTTGCTTATTATAATATGGATTATTCTGATTCTGGATTCTACCCTGGTTTAGAGTTCCATTAAATGTGAGACAAGTGATTGTTTTGATAAGCATTTACTCATGTGATAATTAAACTGAAGAATAATTTCATTATTGTCTCTAATTTCTATTTAACTTTACAAAGCTTAAATTTCTTTGAAAAAATTAGAACACTTTACTAATCAGTTCTAATAAACTTCCTTTGCAGATTTTCCTTTGTATTTTTATTTAATATTGTACCGTGTTAGCAAAATGGTACATTTTTCTGACGTACCCAAGTAATGATTCATTGACCAATCCATCCTTGATATAGAGAGTCCTTTGACTATATATTCTTCAATTCCTTTCTCAAATCTCAGTTTTGTTTAAAAGAGCTTGTCTGATTGAATTAGATATACTATTTGCTATAAAATTCTATAAACTCTGTTGAATGATTTTAACCAATTTCATCTAGCCAAAGAAATTGTTTTCCAAGAGATTAATGTTATTCTTTATTTCAAAGCAACCCAAATTTGGTTACCTTTCAATAATGTTTTGAATTTGACTGCACCAGAATCGTTAATGTTTCATTTGTGTTTGGTCATTTTGGTAACTTTCCATTTGTTACAAATAGAATATTCTGAGAATAAAGAACAATATCCTATGTAGCTGCTTTGAATGTTTGAGCAGCAAGATAGGATTCCTAACAGGCACTTTTAATAAGCCTGCATCATTATCCACAGTATCTAGTAGATGCATTCAAAAATAGTGATGTACTGGAATATCAATCTAGTCAGATATCCAGCACCGGATTCACATGGTGACAGTGATAATTGTTTGTAAATCCAGCACCAGATATCCGACCGGATTGATATTCTGGTACATCACTATTCAAAAACAAATTAGGATTTGCAAGATTTGAATCATTATTATTTTATGCTGTTTATTTTGAATTTTTGTTTTTAAACCTGTACATTATTAGTCACAATCTCCAGCACTCATTTGTATTTGCATGTTTTTAAATAGATATTTAAGTATATGATTTTACTTGAATATTTGGATTAAAGTAAAGAAACTTGGATTTTTTTCCTCATATTGTTTACTTATGTTTTCTACCACGGGATATTGCTTCAAAATACCTTTTTTGTGTACTTTTTCAAGAAATCTTTTGCAGTATGTTTTTTTTTTTTTATAACTTTCCTTAATTCCTGATTAAGGAAACAGTTCTATCAGTGATCAGCTTTCAAATGCTGATCTTGAATTCTCTAATATCCCAAAACAAGACTTGGTATCAACTTTTTACTTTATTTGAATTACTGCATGGTCCTCTCGGAAAAGTGATATGAAAAGAAATCAGAGATTTGAATTCAAATTTTGAGTTGTTTTGGTGACTGTTGTATGGGGCCAAGTTGGATTGCTGTCAGCCACAACAAACTTCAGTTGTGGCCAAAATGGTGTCTAAATGCGTGACATCACATGGTTAAATATGTCTATTGCTATAGATGACAACCAGAACAATGAGAGAAAAAGAAAAGCAAATACCTCAAAATACTTGATACATCTATTATGCATGTATGGCATAACACTGGATGAATGGCTGTATGTACGCAAGTATGACTGATTGACGTGGCATGTCCGACAATGCAAGGTATTAATAAAGCTATTTGTATATTTAGGTAGAAATGCTGTCAGTCTTGAACTTTGGTGTGGGGCAACTTGTCAGACCTTTTTTCACTTGTGTGACTTTACTATTTGTATTATTACGATCACTATCCCCACTGCATCTCTTCCGACTAAATGACAGGGGTAAACGTAAAGATGGATATTTCCACATTACGATTCTTTGGCTTACCTCACTCTTCTCATTTTTTTCTTTTTTTTTTCCTTTTTGCCAAAACGAATTGAACTTTTTTTTTTTTGTTATTGTTGCTTATTTTGGCTTTGATTTGAATTTTGAAAACTAATTTGTTCCACTTGTCAAGTTGCTCTCATGCCTGTGTACAGAGAATGACTGGTTGGAAGGGCAGGGAAACTATTTAAAAGCACATGTAATCTGTACATTTCTGACTGTTTACTATATTATAATTATTATTCTTTCTGACTATAATTTAATACATGTAGTTGTCGTCAACGCACCATTCCATTGGTTTGTTGTCATTGCTACCTCTCCAATGGAATGTCTTTGCTTTATTACCTTAGGTAATAAAAACTTTTAAAAACACTTGACTTGTTTATTTTCTTGCATGAAATTGGAAATGAATGTTTTATGAGACAAAAGTTGAAATAATTTGTGTAGATGCCATGTATAACTTTATTTCAGGAGATGGCGACACATTTAAATTATTGATGGGTAACTTTTTACTTGAAGAAATAAAAGAATATAATTATTTTAAATGTTTTAGTGAAAGGAAATTCCTTAATATTACATAAATACTATTAGAAAAATTATAATTTGAATAATAATTTTAAAGAGAATATATTTCTATATATATATATATTTGTCCTAAAAATTGTGGTAAAATTCAGGAAACCTTCAAATACAATCACTCAAAAGGGGAGATACTGTTCCCAAGTGGCTAGGATACATAGTTATTTTAATTTGCTTAAAGGTCAAAATGCCACCGTCAACTGAACATTGTAACTTGTACTTATTTTTCTCGGTTTATTTTCAGTATTTTTAAAGCATATAAAAAAATATTTTATCTTAAAAGGATACTTTTAAGATAAAAGATTTTTTTAAATCGTCAATTTTTTGTTTTGTCGTGTAGAATTTTGTAGCTTTAGATTTAGGCAAAGTTTTAACAAAAACAATTTTAATTCAGCAAATAGATTTACAACTTCACAAATTTCTTACTTTTTTGACAAGAGACAAAAAAGTTTGGTGCCAACATTTTTGTGTTCAAAGTTTTAACTTTGCAACTTTTGTTGGAGAAATTTTGCAGAAAAATTAAAAGAAAACTTTTCAAATACTTTTTTTTCTGACAAACAAAACATTTTAAAGAAGTTAAAGTAAAAAAAACTTACTTTTTTCATCAAAATTTCATGCCTGCTGCTAAGCAATTTTCTTTTGTTTCATAAATTTTTTAAATATTTTCTTTTCTATTCTTCTCTTTCGAATTTCTTTTTTTCCTTTTTGAAATACTTTATATTTCAAGTGCATTTATGTAAAATAAACCACTTTACCCCCCCTCCCAATTGCAACAAAAGGTTTCTTAATGTTTTTTTGTAGTATCAGGTATGCTTTATAACATATCAAAAGTCTACCACAGTTTTTGACCACTGGAAGGGTGTCATTTTCAAGAGGGCATCCAATGTGCCACCAAATTAAAATGCCCATTACTCGTTCATTATTCTCCCAAGACAAGTTTTTCCAATGGCTTTTTGTAGTATCAAATGTACTCAATAACATATCAAAAGTCTACCACAATTTGACCACTGGAAAGGTGTAAATTTCAAGATGGCCATCAGTGGTCAGACTTTGGTAGACTTTTAGTATGTTATTGAGCACACCTAATACTACAAGAAACTGTTGAGAAACCGTTTGTAGTAATTTGGTGGGGGGGTCAAACCATAAATGCACTCGACTATTTGGTTAAAATTCAGTTTAGAAAACCAGAGTAAATGTATTTTTCCTCTGACACCTTTATTTCTTCTGGAAATTTTTCATTTTTGAGAAAAAGTAAATTGAAATGACTCTAAAAGTTTGATTTATAATAATGTATATATCATGCAAAACTGGACCCTTACTTTGTGTCTGTCTTTATGCAAGTATGTCTGTGAAAATGTGTTGCTTGTCAGTTATTTCATAGTTTTTGGGAAACTTTGTGTTTTAAATGGATATATTGGCGCTTCTGATCAACAATGCTCCTGCCTTAAAAAAATTGTCAGTAATTTTTTGTGCTTTCAATCCATAAAGCATTCATTTCCTCAGAAAATTCATCAGTTTTAAAAAAGTTAATTTTTTAAGGTTTTAGGGTGGGTCTTCTTTTTACACTGTGACTATAATGTTAAATTAGACTCTTACTTTCCGCCATTCGTATGTAAGTGCAGCTTCGAAGTATTTGATTACTTCCCTTGTGAAGGTTGTAAAAAATGTTCGCAAGTCATTTTTTGTGCTTTCATTGAGGTTTTAGTCGGAGCCTACGTGGTCCTGTCTCTAAATTACGTAGAAAAGCAAGGTTATTTTTTTAAATTCAAAATGTTTTAAAAATACAAAGAAATAAGAGAATTCATAAAATAAATAAATTCCTAACGAGGGGGCGGGGGGAGACGTTCTTCCGCACAAATGACGGAAAGTAAGTGTTCATTTTGGCATTATAGTCACATTGAAATAGAAACCCCCATAAAATCTTTTAAAAATCAACTTTTTTTTCAATACTGACAAATTTCCTGAGGAAAGAAAAAGAAAGTCTTATAGATTGAAATCGCGAAAAATTAGTTTTTCTATCTTAACGAAGCGGGACCGTCGTTGAAATGCAGAAATGCCAATATAACCTTATTTCGGGGAAATTTGTCCTTTTTGAGATATTAAGTTTTAAATTTATGCTTAAATACGGTTATTTAAAAAGATTATTTTTAAAAATAGAGAAAATACCTAACAGTAACACTAAACAACCAACCACACTTCTTAAGACAGATTTAAAACAGTAAAAAATTTTTTTAAAAAATGGAAAATTTTAAATTTATATAAGACCGATTATTTTTCCCGAAAAAAATAAAAAGAATTTTAAAAATAATAAAACAAAACCCCTTTTTCCTAAAAAATTTACTTTGGTTTGCTAAACCGAATTTTAACCCTTTCAAATATTATTTCTGATAATCAAAAAATGTTGAAGAAAAGAGAAGTAAAAACTTACTTTTTGATCGAAATTTTCATGTCGTCTGCTTCCAAGCAATTTTCTTTAAGTCTCTTTTTTCATAAATTTCTCAACTATTTTCTTTTCTATTCTTCTTCTCTTTCTTCGAAATCTTTTTCACCGAAATTGAAATTCATTCGAGTTGAGAAAAAACGGGAATAACTGCAAAAATATTTGAAGGGTTTTTTGTGCGACATTCATTAATAGCGTTCAAATTATCTTTTCTTTTGTGATGGGGAAAGAAAAAGACAATGTCAATGTCTGTGACTGACGTGACGTTAATACGAGATTTACACGGAGACGAGTTTGTTTTTCTTTCATATTTTTGACAAAATTATTTGAAAGAAACGGATTTCGTCCGATTTATGCATACAGGATCCATTAAAATTATTTGTTTGCATAAACTTGGTTGAAAATTAATCCAGTCGATTTATCATTTCGCTGTTCAGTGTTCTGATTGATTCACGTCACCCCATTAATTTGCAGGTCGGAATTATTTTTAAAAGTTTTTTCAATAACTTCAGGTATTGGCTTAAAAAGTGATAACATTTATTTTTTATCGATGAAAATTAGCTGTAATGCATCTTTTTGGCTAATTTTAACGTACAACTGATAAACTAAACATAATGCTAATCTTACAGGGTGTTTTTTTAAACGAATGCATTCCTAAGGTAAGGATAAGAAGAGGGTAGAATTTACGCGCACGTAAATTAAATTTTATGCTACAGTATTAGTTACATGGCAACACTGTACTTAGAAACAACAGTATTTAGCAGTTTAAATGATTGCATCAACCAATTACCCCATTCGAGCATCCATTCCTTTATGTTGTGTCATGCAGCTTATGTCGTTTTAGTTTTTCCAATGTAATAAACGGGTACGATCGTGCATCCAGGTTGAAGGGAATCACTTCAGCATCTATTGTAAAGTTAAAATGTATTTGTAATTAGCATCTTTTTGTAATTTGGTCTTAAAAAAATATTTTCTAGATTTAAAATAGTTTAAATGAAAGTTGTCAAAAAGACGGTTGCATCTTTGTTTTAAAACCCTGAGCGAACGCCGCATTCCCTTCTCAAACAAAGTAAGGAAACGCTGTTTCCATGCGTTCCCAGCGGGGTTGCCGTTTGGGCGTTTTTATGGCCAAATCTGACAAATCTGGCCTTTTTGAATAGCATTTGGTAGGTATTTCTGCGGGGAATACGGGAAATTGACACCTTGATGTAAATAAACGTCAAAATCATAAAACTTAATTTTTTCGTTGAAAAATATTAGTCTCATTATTAAGTTGAAAGATTGGCGAAATATGAGATAAAGATTATTTGTGTACACCTTATAAAACGAGAGATATCATTGAATCAAAATAGTGTAAATCTGCGCGAAAAAGTAAAAGAATTTTGTTCGTACTAATTAGTAAATTTTCTCCCCTTTCAACGATCAAAAAAACACCTAGATTTTAATAATTTATTATACAGCAACTACCGATTCGATTTTAATAAAATTTTCAATACTTATCAAATAAAGGATGAATTTTGAAAAAGAAATCTGTTTTTATTCTAAATTTCGGGAAACAAATATTTTTTCATTGTGATTAAAAAAACACATATCTTAAAAATTTGACTTATTTTCACAAGATCTGTCCGATATTTTTACATTACTAAGTCAAGCCCATGAACATATGAATTCTCCTTCTGTTTTTTAAAAAGCTAAATGGTAGTTTCTGTAAAAAAAAGTTAATTTAAATTATTTAAAAATGAGAAAAAAAATTTAAAAAATACTGGTCTTATTGCCAATATTTTTCATTCATTTGGTAAAATATGATTTATCGCTATTGTCCATGAAAAGAGAAATAATCTTAGCATTAAAATCTTTTTTATAGAGAATTTTAAAGTTTTTACTGTTTTGAAAAATTTAATTTTTTTATTCTGTTTCTGTTATGATCAGTTAAAATCTGTTCTCACATGATGTACTGTGAAAGGGTAAGTAAAGATATGTAAAAAATGAAAACTGAAACCAAGGGAGATTTTAAAAAAAAATTATTTTTGTTGTGAATTAATTGGCCTAAATTTTTCTATGGATGGACATAAACATAAATTTTCATGTCAACAAAAGAGGACACATTGCTGTCATAATCTCAGTCAGCCTTCTCCTTATTGACAAATACGACTTCCGTAATATGTAATTAGCGTATCTGCGCGTGTCAAGAGTCCTTACCTCTGGCGGCAAACGGCAGATATTTGATAGCACCAACGTGAAAAAAAAAAAAGAGGTTTTTATGTATTTTTTGAATGGAAAACGGTAATTATTCGGTTATGGATGGTTCAGTAATGATGAAACTAAGTATATCTAATTTTTAAAAAAACTTTGGAAGAATTCTTGATTTTTTAAAATTTCCAAAAAGGTCAACAAAATGGCGGAAATTTTAGTTTAAAACTTTAAATTGACTTTTAAGAGCACAATTCTACGTTGAAGTTTTTTTTTTTTTCCCGGACACATATTTGGACTTTATTCTTTCTAATAAAAACAAGAAAAAACTTACAAACAACAGTTTTTAAATTTTAATTTACGTTTTAAAATGGGGTGTCCAAAGTGCAGTTTTTGGTTTGGTAATATTTAAATTTTCCACCATTTTGACTTTGTTGCAGTCAGTAGTATTTTTAAGTTTTGAATTAAAGTCTGTCATATTTGTTGCATGGGTAAGGTAGGATTCCAATCCATCTCCTGGTAGGATAGCTACTACAACATACTAGAACTTTTCAAAATATTTTTCATTACATCTTTTTGGTAGCAACACTCAGACTTTTGGCAAAAAGCCATATGTGTCGATTAAGACGTCCGTAACTTGAAATCTATAAATTTTATCATAATAATCTGTGTTATTTATAAAAGAAAGATTGTAGAAAATTATCAACCAAAAATTATTCCTGTAGACAATATAAAACTGGAGACACCTGGGTTTGAAAACTTGTTTACATTCACACAACAGTGAACTAGTATAATTTGTATTGGGAAATTTTAGCCCAATTCACACACACATTTCAAAATTTCACCAGAAATATGCTAGTGCACTGATTGCAATAAAAAAATAGGGATGTATTCAATTTTCTTATGAGAAAGGTATTTTATAAGATATTCTTATGGAAATCTTTTTTCAAGTCAAACCCCCCCCCTCCCCCTCTATTTTAATTTTATAAAATCTCAATAAAATATCCTTTGGATTCCAACAATTTACATTTCCCCAAGAGAAATTAAATCCATTAGAATTTTATTCGATCCTGCTGCTTGTCAATTTTAAATTGGCTCTGAATTGGAAAATAAGAAATGCAAAAAAAATAAAATAATTTCTGTTTTACAAACAGCAGGATTGAATAAAATTTCAACAGATTTAGTTTCTCTTGGGAATTATCTTCATAGAAATGTAAATTGTTGGAATCCAAAGGGCTTTTCATTGTTTTTTTTATTAAAATACAATATTCACTTTTTTTTAAAAAAAAATAAAATAAAAAAAACATAAATAAATAATCTGCTGGAAACTTTTTTTATTATGTTTTTTTAAAAATGTTGTCATTAAATTAATGTTTATGCTTATTCGACCTACTTGGATTCTCATGAAAAAGTGTTCTACTTATCGATAAATATAAAGTTTTACAAATTTCTGCCTTTTTAAAAAGAATTTTGATTATTTTTTGTTTAATTACATACAATATATTTCACCATGTACGGTAGCGCATAATTCAGAAATATGATTTAACTCCCCTGGCATTTATGAGCAAGTGTTAACAGAATTTTCATGAGCTGTTGACATTTCCTGTCATCCATTAAAAATTAAAAGCAAAACACACACTAACAGTGGATGTAGTAGTTGACTTCCTTTTTCTGTTTGTGCAACCCTGAAAATCTTTTCAGACAAGAATTCTAAAAAGAAACAACCTTTTCATACAGGCACTAATGGGAGAAGGACTAATGTTGTGTACCCAGAAGCCCTCTCAAACTAACGGACTACATCATTTGTTTTGTGCATCATAATATTTTATCAGTCACAGCTACTTTTTCATAGTGTAAATTTGTTGCGTTGTGTTTTGTAAGAAGAAATATATTAAAGAATATTTTTCCATGTTATATTTCAGTTATCCAAGCTAAGCGAGCAAAGCTTGGGTATTTATCCTAGCCTATATTTTCATGTATAATTTTGTCATCTGTTACTAGTTAATGCAGGCCTAAACTGTAGAACCAAATTAGACAAAACTTTGCAGACAGGAAACTTAGCATGACCCTGGGAACATTTTTTCTTGATAGATGGATGAAAATGTATTGTACTACTTGAAAATAAATCTTAACATTAAGTATAAAGTTATCCATATCAAGATATTTTGTAAACAAGCTGAGCTTGGGGTATGCAGTTGATTGTTCAAGTGCATGATATAATTTTTCCCTGGGCAATGCTGGCTATCCTTTGTAGTATATAAAACGCATTTTTAATATATATGCAATATCAATAAATTGTATTTTCCCTCCAATATCTTGTACCACAAGAATCACAGAAACTCCTTCCTTATAGGCCAAGACATGGGATTTCTTTTCAGTTGTAAGCTTACACCATCCCATGACGACACTCAGAATCAGAATTATAGCACCTCAAAAGCAGCTAAAGAAATTTCAGATCGAATGGTCAACAGCAAGGCTTCTCAGATAGACAGTTCTTGGTGCACTGATATCAACGCTGCCTTGGTGCAAAGTCTAGAGGTGTGGGTGTCTGCCAGATGTACGATAACTCCCTTCTACATTTTAGTTGTGGGAAATCAAGTCCAACCCAAATACATTTTGGCTTGTTTAGAGTTTTTTATGTACAGGTTTCTTTTGCAGCCACTACACTATATATTCAATGTATAAATTATATTCTTATTGCTTTGAACGATAATGATGAATAAAATAAATAAAAACAACTTTATTTGCATACAAACCTTTAATATTTCGCCCACTCGATGTTGAAAACGGCACACAAATAAAAACAATTTAACTTATTTAAAGCAATAACAATATAATTTATGTATTTACTCCTGTTTTTCTTTGATAGGAGAGGTAATCTTTAGTTCATTTTAAGGCTGACAGGAGTTATCTCCATTTTATGCACGGAAACTAGGAATCTTACAATCTTTCTTCCATTAAAACTACAAATAGTTTCTTTGAATTACTAAATGTTTTATCTAACTACAATTGAAGAAATCTGTGTATATGTACTGCGATTACTCAACTACTGCCATTGCATGAAGTTGACATTCACCAGATATGCTAAACAGCACAGAAGGTAGTGTAGTGTCGAGTTTGAAATTCTTTGGATCAGCGTTTCTCGAGAAATCTAATAAAAATAAATTTAAAAATTACAGTTTATAGATCTTTCTTCACAGTTTCTATAAATTATCTCCCCAACTTCCGAAAAAATTATTTTATATGAAAATTATGGCAGGCTGATCAGCACACCATAAAGTCCTGCACCTTTGGAACGGGCACTGCCCTAGTTGATAGACC
The DNA here is from genome assembly GCA_006491835.1 of Architeuthis dux. Classification (NCBI taxonomy): domain Eukaryota; kingdom Metazoa; phylum Mollusca; class Cephalopoda; order Oegopsida; family Architeuthidae; genus Architeuthis; species Architeuthis dux. The sequence continues at coordinate 1,922,489 of VCCN01002880.1, forward strand.
GGGTAAAAAGCCCAACCATTTAAGCAATTGCCTAACCTAATTTTTTAAAGTTGAAATTGGTTTTTTTGTCATGAGGATCAATTTAAGTTCAGACAACAGTCCTAAAAATGACCTGAAGTCACATGATTGATGACATCATCAAAAGTGCCTACATTTTCTTTAAAATGTTGATATCTTTGGACATATAGGTCACAATCAGATACAAATTATATATCTAGATAGAGCGAAGTAAAACCTATCAAATGACAACATTGAGAAATTACCTGAAGTCACATGAATAATGACATCACTATCTACTAACGAGACATAGACAACAAGACGTGTGTCAGCTTCTTCATGGTTGCACTTATGAAGCATGAAATTGCCTTTTTTTGTTACTGAATATCTCCAACCGTAACAATGTATGGATGATGCAGTAAGCTCATAAGCTTCCGATGTTTCAAGGCACTTGAGTTGTATGAGCTATTCCTTGTTTTCTCCACTATTCAGAAAATCTTGCCATTTGCCTCCTTGCAACATATGCTGATTGAATCCGTCAATCCTGACCCTTGCTCCGGAGTCTCTCTTTCTTTTGACGACCTTTATGCTGTCCCTTTTGTATGTGTCATTGATGAGCCCTGCCTGGGTTGTCTGACTCTTTAGATGGGGTAACGAACTGTACCAAACTCTTCAACCATTCTCGGTAAGTTCTCTTTGGTCGCATGGAAAGAAATCTGAATGAATTGATAGAAATGCTGGACTGTGGGCCACTACAGAGTCTTTATAATGCCATGTATGATTTTGCTGAGAGGAATGAATATGGTTATGCTAAAAAAAAAACAAATGCCACATTAAAGCTATGAAGATTTGGTCTCTAGCAAGTGATTGGGAGAGCCTTATCACAAGAGAGCCTAGTCTAAATCAAACAGTTAGGGATTGTCATTCATAGAATGACTGACAGCAAGGAAGTTGCAAATATGCTGCACAAATGCAATCACACCAAACATGGTATGGGCAAGAATGGTTTCTTCAAGCCAGCTGCTTTTGTCAAACATGCACAATGGAGTTTGTACGCATAGTACTCTAGAAAACAATTTTGCAACTTCCTTGCTGCCGGTCATTCTATGAATGACAAGCCCTAAAACTGCTTGCTTTGGACTAGACTCTTGTGATAAGGTTCTCCCAATCGCTTGCTAGAGACTAAATCTTTATAGCTTGATTTGGATATTTTGAGTATGTTGATCTTTCGCAGTAACTTCGCCATAAACTGCATAGATCTTTTTTTTGTATCAGAGTCACATTTTTACCTTTCTTACAATAGAAAAGCATAAAATGCCAAAGATTTTCTTTCATCTCCAATGTCAGAATCATTTTTCTTAAATGCTAATATGACAGTTGTCACACTACAATCAAAAGTGATCTTTTTGAATGAAGTTAAAACTAAACTATCCGAATGCCATCTAATGATAAAAAAGAACAAACTTTTGGGCCAACCCAATATTAATTTTACACAGATAAGCAAAAGAAAATCTAAATACTTTAAGAGATCATTAGGTAAATTAGCTTCAGTTTTAAATAAAAAAATTCAAAATCATAAAATCTTATTATTTCTTGCAGAGTAATTTGTCAGTGTAACAAGTTTGATTCTCACTAGTGGCTTTATGTATGTCAGATTAAGCTTAATAAATACTTTTAACTCCATGCTGACTGTGTTGTCTGTGGCTAAATACTGGTTGTGATAATTATATTCCAACTTTGTTAAACATTTGGGCCTTATTTATTTCATAATAGACAACGCTTTCTCATTTATGGCCCCATACACAGTAAAGTAAGTTGTGCCAGTAAGGTCAATTTTTGAGGAAGTGTAGAAAATAAAATGCAAACCATAGATAAATATTACGTTGTTACACATTTACATCATAGAGAATAATGCTAAAAGTGAAAGATTCACTAATGTAATTGCATTGTTTTTTTCAGATTCGATGTAAATAGAGATATAATTGTTATTATTGGAGGTTTTTGATAGTCTAACTTCTTTGGTAAACATCATTGCTAATTTTCAAGTAAGTTTTTTTTTTAATTAGGACATAATATTTCATATGTAACAACCTAATAGGTAGGAACATGTATTTAATATTGATAGTCATGCTTTGGCTAATAAAGATCGGAATGATTCCAGCACAGGTCCCTCACCTGATAAATTAAGTTAAAACGGACCTGAGGGGAGATAACTTTTCGGTAGTCATCTTTTAGTAAGAACAAATTGGGTGATCATTATTATGAATTTTTGGCTACTATTTACCTTCATCTTAATTGTTGTTGCTTTTTATCGCAACTAAACTCAGGCTGTTTCTCTTCAGCAGTGAGCAAAAAAAATTAACACTAAGGCTTGTTGGTCTCTGTTACATATGAAACACTATGTCCTAATTAAAAGGCGTACTTGAAAATTAGTCTAACTCTGGCAGACACCATTGCTGTTAAGGGCGCAAAAACCTCACTGCCAAAGGGAAACTGTCCAGAGTTTAGTTGCGAATAAAAAATAACAATTATGATGAAGGTAAATATAGCAAAAATTAATAATGATTTACAATACTTCATCTAATAAAATAAATAAAAATTGGGTGATCTTAGAAAGAAAAAAAAAAAAGGTTGAAGAATTAGAAAATCTTAGATAAAACCACATAATTGAAAAAATGATTTCTTGTGATTTAAAAAAAAAAAGAAGGTTGGTTGGTCTCTGAATTGAGGTTTCCCTTGACTAACGTGATTAATTGATCCTCAAATGTTACCGCGTATATCAAAACCACATCAATTAAATACAACAATCAATGGTAAAAATCACAATCGATCCAGGATCGATTAACGACTTAAAATACAGATAGTCTCAGACTTACGATCGCATTCTCAGTCCCTAACCCTATTGTAACTTAAATGTGTTGTAGATTTCCTTGTAGCATGAAATAGATTACTGCTGTTTACTAAGTTTTTTTTGCAATTAAAAAAGAATGATCGTACCTCTGAAATATCATTAGTGTAGCAAACCTAAGTCGGAGACTATCTGTATTTAAGTATAGCTACTCTATAAAGTACATTATGAAAGAAAATAATAAGAAAATGTGAAATATATGTTTATTGAATATATTAAAGTAGTTTAAGCAACATTTAAGGGTCATTTGAACAGTTTTGTCCGTATTGTCATCGAGTTAAAGCTAAGCTCTCCCAATGTTACCTTTATTTTCACCACGTTTACATCTTTTAATTATGTTTAATGTCTAAAGTAATTTCCTTTTCTTCACTCTCAATTATTGTATCACTCAAAGGGGCACATATTTTTTCAATATGTAAATCCATTCAAAGAAAACAATTATGTTCACCACAAACTTTAGAAAAAGGAGTTCTTAACAAGGTTTGTTTTTAACAGTCCTTGTACAACAAAAGAAGCTGATGAATTCAGTTAAACACTTACTGAGAGTCTTTAGGGGTGTGATTTTCATGGAATTCTCTGTCAACTTCCAGACTGTTGTTCCCACACTTGATTTCTGTGTCTGCTACTTGTTTGTCATCTGAGTTCTGGGTTTTTTTTTAACCCGGGTGGGTTAGTGTAATATTTTCCTTTATTAACATTGTTATAATTTGGAAATTTCGAAACCGCGTTAATCAAAATTTTTCTGCATACATAAAGGGATGGTCGCAATTATTTTAACAGTTTTACTCAAATCTTGCATTGAACAAAACCGCGTTAATTAAGGGATACCTGTACAAGAGAAAAGGAGGTGCGGGTGGCCTAACTGTTAGCAGTACTGAAAATGGAATCGGCAAATCGAGTTCAAACTCCGATTGAGAAAAGTTTGCATTCACTTTGCACTAATGCCCTTGGGAATGGCATGGGTTTATTTATTCTCCTGACCCAGCTACGGGTAAATAGCAGGGAAGACTGGGCTCTTCAGCCTTTGTTGTCAACCAGTCTAGGAGATGGATAATTGATTCTAAACGGGGAAAATCCAATCCCTCGTCCAGGATCATGAGAGGCTGGCAATAGACAGAGTAGGGAACAGGTTCCCAAAATGTATGGTTAATGGGGCTCTGGTGAAGCTTCAACGGGCCTAGCAAGCCAGAAGAGGATTATAATAAATTGCTCAAGTAAAATAAAGGAGAATAAAAAACGGACAGATAAAATAATGTGGCCGCTATCTTCGCATCCCCACAACACCTCGAGTACAAGTGGAAGATTAGAAAAAAAAAACAAGAAAAAAAAACAAGAGAAAAGGCGGCAAAGCATTTTAATAACTGGAATCTTGAAGTGATGTTAGCTTTTTGGTCACCAGTTCTGTTTGAAGGAGAAACTGACAATTCCGAAGAGAAAGTCCTATACGTGGGAAAAGTTGACTCGGCCTTCCATCAATGATGAAAGAGCAGATCATACGTCACATATATTCAGCTATAGACAAACCTGGACAAAATTCGTTTCATTGGACAAAAAGAGGTTTCTCTTCTGGAGGTGTTAGATTCCTCGTTCTGATAAATTCTTGAGATTTCGGCCAAGTTTTGGAGGGGCCAAATCCACGGGACTCTTTTCTTCCTACAAAAGACAAGTCGTAAAGAATCGTTAATAAAAATAAAAAGTGGAAAAATAGATTTAAACTTTTGCCTTTTCATTCTTTTCAGAATATATTCCAGACCAACTGGCTTTAGAATGGTTTTCCCTGGGGAAAAAAAGTGATTTCTTTTTAAGGAAAACAGATTAAACTCTAAAAATATTGCAGGCAGGTTTCCACAAGGATTAGAAGAATTCTGTAGAGCCTCAAGGAATGACTATTGTATCAAATTTCAAATTAAAAA
>VCCN01002880.1:1927502-1945512 GCA_006491835.1 Architeuthis dux
TGCTGCCAGACACAAACTAAGGGACCAATTTAACATGAACTTGCATTGTAAATTGAACACCCGACCCACTAAAAACTTTCAGCCCTCTAGCTCCATTGGTGCAGCCTGTACACGTGACACATATATACATAGCCAGCCAGGCAGAATCACTTAACTGAAGAAACTTATTTTGACAGTTTTGGTTGATAGTTTCTAAATAAAATAATGGTTGGTTTTGTAGGAACTTACCTTGTTAAGTAAAGACAAAGACGCTCCATTTTGGACCAGAAAATGGGCAACATCGGCACGTTCCTCTTCACAAGCCAAATGCCTGGTTTTACAAAAAAGAAAAAGAACATTTTGTCTGTTAATTTGCATATTTCTTTCACTCTAAAAACAAAGAAAAAAAACTAGCATTCCAAGGGAAATTATGAATCATATATGCTGTGATCACTGAAACTTGAAAAACAAACGGGCACAAACTAGTGACCGATTTAGCATAAGCTTACATTGAAAATTGAACCCCCCCCCACTAAAACCCTGTTTTTGAGGGGAATTTTAAAAAAAAGAAAAAGAAAGAAGCATTTTACCTACTCATTGACCATATTAACTGTGATTGTAGCAAAAGTGGACATGGCAATTGCTTTGCTGATAGCATAGTACCCATGAAAAATGGGATATTTTAGGTTATCTATGGATAAATTAAACATATTTTAGTATAAATGTATTCATTTATTAGGATGAAATTAACTTGCAAATACTGAGTTAAGAGCTTTTTTTTAAAAAAAAGTTTGTAACTATTTGAAATAATATTGATGTGTTGAACTCATTTAAAACAATGAAAACTAATTTTGAAATTTTATTCAATTTTAACAATGCAGCTGTAAGTTTAAAATCTATCACTGTTTCTTTGCTGTCCCAATACTTCAATTATTATCATGATATTTATTTCATCATTTTGTAATTATGCATTACTTCTTTTCAGCCAGGTTGATTTTGCGTATTAATATTCATCTAATAACATTTGCTGCTCATGACTCAGGTTAGTCTTGAAAGGGTTAAAAGTTCTGACAGGAACAAACACTGAACATTAAATTAAAATAATTAATTTGAAGACGCCAATGACTGCTGGGATATGTATGTCCTATAGATCTCTTTTAGAAATCTACTGGAACATTTTAATCCAGGCTTAATAGGTTAGTCTTGTGTTGGTATCACCCCTACTCTCAGTTTGGACCAGCCAAGAAGTCTTGTAACTACACAGCTATAAATCAGCGTTAAACAGTGAGGGGAGATTAATTCCAATTCATTTGTGAAACAAACAGTATTCCCTTGTGGTGTGAAACTTCTAACTCTATTGACAAAGTATCAACGGACTGTGTCGGACTTGTTAACGTAACACCCAACCAACGTTAAACCCAGATACTGCAGCGGCAGTATACAACAGCCCTGAAGCCACCCTGTTTTCGTCTGCTATAACACTTTCAGCATGTCATATATTTGCTCACTGGTAAACGATAGAGTCAACCTATTTTATCAATGGAAATATCGTACCGACTTAGAAGTTTAACTCTCGGGTCCACTTTAACCCTTGGGGCCTCTGGGCCCTGGCTGCCCCCCCCCCCCCCCCCGTCTCAGAGGCCCTGTTTGCAATCAGTAAACACTTACAATGGAGTGTTGCCTTCCTTATCTGCAAAGTCGATTTGCGCTTGGAAACGTAGTAACAATTCAACAACCTTGATGTGGCCTTTGGATGCTGCTCGGTGCAAAGGTGTACTTCCCATCCAGTCGGCCGTGTCCGGATCACAGTTGTTGTTCAACAGACATTCAACAATCTGATGAAAAAAAAACCAAAAACAAACTGGTCTGGTTAGTCACTCAATAGAAATCGTCACATGACCAACATCTTTTGGCAGCATGCTGTGTTGGGGGTGATCAATTAAAAAAGTGTAAAAATAAGTTATTTCTCTTGCCTTTTGTTGGATCACTAAAAAAATCTGAATTTTCAAAAAACAAGCTTGAATGCTGGCGGACACAAACCAAGGGACCAATTTAGCATAAACTTAGATTGTAAATTTAACACGCCACTAAAAACTTATATGGGGATTTTTCACCCACCCACCTAAAAAAAAAAAACAAAAAACGTTTTTTCTAAACTTAATAAGGAGTAAATTGGTGCAGCGTATACACAGGACATATGACACACCGATAGATAGCCAGACAGCCAGAATCACTTAAAAACTGAAGAAACCTATGTTGATTTGACGGTTTTTAACTCCTTCAGGAATCACATTACCATGATTTGGCATTTTGTTATGTTTGGACCCAGGTAATGCTGTGAAATGAGGATGTAACAATTGAGACCTCAGCACTGTCAAAGTCAATGAGACAATATTATCTTTATTTATTTTTATTAGATGAAGCATTGTCACCATTATTTTTATTATTAATTTTGAACAAGTATTTTTTTTCATCTAAATTTTTAATTTCTTTTTATCACAACTTTAACTCAGAAAGGACAATTGAATTTCTCATGGCTCTCACGCTTGTTCACAGAGTGGCCACTAGGTGACGTTGCGTGGAGCCATCTGTTAATTATTTATGCTGTAGTTGTTACAGCTCAATCAATTTTGCAAAATTCCTAGGCTCATTTGCTTACAAGCAACGTGCAGGTGTCGCAAACAAAAGTCCATATTGATGCAAGAAAAGGTAGAAGTGTTGAGAAAATTTGTGTTTCAGTACAAAGCTGTGTGAAACATATGCTATTGGCTCATCAACTTTATATGATATTTGTATTTTTTAATTAATATACCTGTATCTGTTATATTTATATTAATAAATTGTAAGGTGTATTATTGAATTATTATTATGCGTGACTAGTCTGGCAAAAAGGATAATCTGACACGGTTCTGAACCAAATGTCCTGGAAAATCAGTGGTGTACCTGTATTTTGGGTAATTGATGAAATCTGGCTCCATATATCTGCAAAGATTTTGAACAGATAAACTGTAGCCGAGAAAATGACAAATCCCAATTTACACTTAATCTTGACATTTTTTATTAAATCAAATTTAATATTTGTTGTTTGAAAAATATTTATTGTTTGTATCCAAGATGTTTTGGGGTTGTGATGGGAAGATAGAATTCATTATATCAGGATTCTTTAAGAGCAAACAATCAAAACTGCTTAACAAAGAAACTGGAAACAAAAGACTTTCTTTCTGACCTCAAATCTATTTTTGGAGGCTGCATAATGAAGAGAGCATTGTCCATTGTGATTAACAGCATTCACTTGGGCATAACGCTGAATGAGAGTGTTCACAATCTTGGAACGACCGGCTGAAACAGCAATTATCAAAGGTGTCCAGCCTGACTGGAAAGATGGAGAAAAAAGAAGACAATTAACATTAAATCATTTATCACATCCAAATGGAATCAGCTGCTTGCCTTGAAGGCCAAATAGAAAAACAAGTTGAAAATGGTCAAGGCTTACAAAATGGATTTGGGAAAGTGGGAAGGCATTTTAACATGCAAGCAAACTGTTATCACAATCAAGTTCTGTGCAGACCACAGCATTGCTGGGGTCTGCGAGAATACAGAAAAGGGTGCTGGGGATTCAAGACTAACTACCTCTCAGTCTTCAGCAATGACCAGACATCTAGAATGACACATATTAGATGAAAGACAGGAGGGAAAAAATGGGGTTGAGTCATTAAAGAAACTGACCCCACCCCCGTCTTTCAAAAACGCTTAAAGTCCCACACATGTCGTTTGCTATTGTCACATTGGTCTGTCAATCACTGATCGATATCTGAAAAGCTATATATTTCATTGTTTTTTTATGCAGCATGAGACAATTTTTAAGACATTTCTTTTGAGTATTGCTGAAAGTAACTTTTGCAAATAAAATTATATCAATTGTGAGTGTAAATTATTTTCAGTAGATTTTTTAATTACAGAATCTCAATTTTAAAAAATTTAAGACATGTCAACAAAATGGTGTCAAACTGATTGATTTATCGATTAAAAAGTAAATATTTATTTCAAGTTCAATTCTACATAGTAATTAATGAAAATTTGGTTTTCTTTTTCTTTATTTTTTTTTTTACAATAATTTGGAGTTTCCTCTTTCTAGCAAGAAAACATTTTTTTAAATTTTAAAATAGAGTATCAACAATTTAAAAAGTTCCGTGGGTATGTCTACACTTGGGTCATTTTCACAAATTAGGTTTTCTTTGCACTGATCCACTTTTTCAAGTTGACTAGAATCAAATTACTGTATTTCCCCAACAACGAAGACACTATTTTTTCCAGAAATAAGTATTGAAAATTATCCTGCGTCCTACAGGCCGAAGGTTACATTTTTCATAGGCCTATCCTAATCCCAGAGGAAGGTAATCAATGCAAGACATGACCTCTGAATGAAGTGTATAAATTATACTTAGTATAAAATAGTAAATTAACAAAAGTATCATAATAAAAAATATATGTAATCACAAAGATTGATTACCATATCAGTGTACAATGGTAGACAAGCCAACAGACTAGTAATAGTTTAGATGTTGCATATTAATATTAGCAGTATTTTCACTCTCCTCAAACGACTGACTTTAAGGGAATATTATCAAGGGATAAAATAAGTAAAACTGCAATATGTTAAAAGGATTTAAATCTTATGATAACAAGGCTATCATAATCAAACAAACACCCACATTTCTTTTTCAAAATTGGGTTTCATCCTTAAGGCCAGATGTCTGGAATTACGGTAACTTCCTTACAATTGTTCTTTTACTCTGGATATTTAACAGAAAAATGAGAAAATCCTTACCTGATCTCTGGCATCAACAGATGTGCCCAGATCTAATAAATAGTCAGTTATTTCTTCATGTCCTTGGGAAACAGCCCAATGCAATGGAAGTCTTCCACTCTGAAGACAAAAAGAAAAAGAAAAGACACAAAACAATGATGGAAAGTCTGTAAGGTGAAGGAAGCTGCATATATGTTTTGACAAGATTCAAACTGCATCAAAAAACTGAGTGCCCAGAAAAAATAACTTTTTGCATTTTTGACCAGGGGTCAATGCAATGTCAACTGAAGAACTTCCACCATCATACTGGGAACCTCCTTTCAGCAGGGGTCAACAAAAGGTCAGATTCCTTGATAAAAGTAGAAAGAACTCATCCAATTTCACCTGTTCTAACGTTAACACTTACTTATAGACTTATATAGATCTTATTACAAATTTAAAACATTTGAATAGGTTTTTAATTTGAAATAGAGACCTTACTGATAGCCAAGATAACCAGTGGGATAGCCACCATATTTAATAATTTTAAATACAAAGGAAGTTGCTTATTGTAATCACGGATAATGTTATCAAAATCAGTCGGTCCACCCAAACACTTTATTTAAAGTGATCACAATAAGCAGATTCCTCTATATATCATCTGGTTAATGTTATCTAAAAGACCCTGTTCCAAAGTCATTGCAATAAGCGGCTTCCTCTGTATTTTAGTAACTGAGATAAAAACATGGAAAGATATACAGAAAATTTACAGTAGAAGTTTTAACCATAACCCCAAACAGATGCACAAATTTTGCTAATATTGTTTTTCATCTTTTATATGTAAAGCTAAGTATTTTTTTTTATATACACAACAGAATGAATTGGTATGATGATGCAAAGATGTACCAGGGCTATCAAAGTTGAAAGCAATTTTAAACAGTAAAAATGTAGGACTCCTACTTGAAAAAAGAAATTACATAATCTTTTTAATCACCGCTAACCACAAAAGACCGGTTTAAACACTGTTGCTAGGTTTATGTTATTCATGTGTTCTGACATTTAAATGTATCCAGACTTTACCCAGCACTAACGGATCATATAGTAGAAACTTGGAATTTTGCACACGCACTCCCCTCAATGAGTACGGAAAAAGGTTTTTTGTTTTTTGAAAATTGCCCCCCTAAATAGGTTTTTAGTGGGGGGGTTCAATTTGCAATGTAAGCTCATCCTAAATTGATCCCTTACTTTGTGTCCGGCAGCATTCATGCTGGTTTTTTTTGAAAATCCATACTTTTTTAGCAATTTTTTGATTGATCACCCCCAACACGACATGCTGCTTAAAGATATTGGTTATGTGACGGTTTCTATTTTTTTAATCTTGTAAATCATGAATTTATATGTTCAAACCATACTGGGAGCATTTCCATCACCACTGCTTAATTTACAAAGTAAAAAGAGGCATATATAGGTAGCAGTGATTCATAATTTCCCTTGGAATGCTAGTTTTATATTATGTTTTAATTTTAATTATTATACATTTATTTACTTGGACTAGTTTCCTCATCTTGGTTGTTATAGTGACAACATTTTGGCTGTTGTACCCTCACAAAGTCAGGAGACCATTTTGATACATAGAATTGGTAAATGCTGAATTTGAAAAAAATAAGGTATTTAATTTTGCTTGCAGTCTACATTTGTCCAACAGTATATTAATAAAAGATGATGTTATGATATGCGTTCTAAAAAATAAAAATACAGGTAACTACTAAATTGTTTATAGCAGATAATAGTGACTAATCCAATGTATATCTCGCAGAAGGTAATTATTAGCAACTCTCACAGACTATTTTTACGCCCTTTTAAAACGTATTGCAATAATTACATATCTTCTTTGAAAGTTTAATTTAAGAAAAAGTTAGTTGTAAAAAAAAAAAAAAAAGTCTAGTTTGAAAATTCTTTCAAAAATAGAATTGACCTCATAGAAATTGGATTAAAAAAAGAAATTGTTAATTTAATGAATAATTTACCGAATTTGGGGAAAATATTCCTTAATTTCCACTGAAAACTTAGTGAGGGGGGGGGCATTTATGGGTAAAGACAGTTCAAAGCTCAAATAGTTTCTATCCCCCCCCCCCACATCCAGTCAGCAGGCATGTTTGTAAGTTCTATTGGATGACAGGAAATATCAACAGCCCATCAAAATTCTGTCAACACCTACTCATAAATGCCAGGGAAGTTAATCACATTTCTGAATTACGCGCTACAATACCTGGCAAAATGTATTGTACCTTAAAATGGGGCTGCTTAGGCCATTTTTAAAATTTGTAATGTTGTAATTCCTCCTCTGTTAGAAGAAATGTGAATATTTAGTTGTCTCTAAAGAACTAAGACAATCCCTTCTTTACAACAATGTAACTTCAATGATTAAAAGCATCTTTTCTTAGTTGTATTTCTTTAAAAAGACACCAGAGGTCCAAGTAACCACTGGTTGTGCAAATTTGGACCACTATAGACATTTCAATGATTTGCCCAAGATTGAACATCTATAAGGTTTTAAAAATACATTTTTGAATACGTATGAAATGTATATACCCTAATATAAACATATTAGCTCTAATGGAACAGCACTTTCAATTTTCATGTACTTGAAACTCAGAACAAAACACATAATATTTATATAACACTTGAAAAACGCAAGAACTGGATAATCGAATGATTTTATTTAGAAGAGATAAAATGCTGTGGGAAGTGATTTGTCAGTATTTGACTTATTCACACACACACACACACACCTTAAGAATTCCAGAATTATGAATTCAATTGTCTCTGAAAAGAACAAAATGTTACACTGCATAAATCAATCAGAAGTTAATAAACTATTCAAAAACATTTGCACCTCTGAGTCATAGCTGGGTTTGGCAAAAGTTGCACTATACTTACAAAGTCAGAGTTTATGTCTTCCTTAGTGGGCCATTTATATTGATTACCATCTTGTGAATACTCGCATAGAAGAAATTTCTAAAACTGCATTCAAAATTACTTTAGTTATTTGGCCAACATCGATCAACATCTTTTTAATTTTTTTGAAGAGGTAGCAATGTTATATTTTAACACCACCCAGTCAGTTTGTGGGGCTTTTTGATACTGGAAAGAAAAGAGTTCTGATCCAAGTAACATGGCGGTCCAACTTACCACAAATCCGTGGAATTTTGGTCAAACACTACATCAGAATTGTGTCTTATTAACAGATCTACAAAGTTCATGCATAACAATACATCTTATAATAATATTGGCCATAATGAACATTTGGGCAGTCCAGGAGAGACCCCATTTCGAATTTTTGAAAAAACTGCCAATTTTCAGAATTGTATTAGAAAATGCTTCAATAAGCTCATGCTACCTAAAATCTAAGCTCCAGACATCATAAAAGCATATTTCAACCCTGTGCTAAAATTTAAATATGTAGCAGTTGTTACAGAAATGCAAAAAACACAGAAAATACATTGCTAGTTTTCTTCAATGCATATTGGCCCAAGTTGCCTGGGTGGTTGAAGTAACCCCATTTTATGGATGTAATTAAACAAAAGAAATAATCAAAATTCTTTTTTAAAAGACAGGGACATCAACATTTGATGAACTTTATATTTATCAATAAGTAACACCATGATAATAATGTTTCATGACAATCCAATATTGGACCAATAAACAAACCTTAAAGACAAAATTTAAAAAAAATAAAAAAAATTTCCAGCAGATATTTTAGAAAAACAAAAACCAATAAGTGTATACTGTATTTTAATTAAAAAAAAAAAAAACAACGAAAAACTTTCTAAACAGAAAATATTTTTTTATTCAGAGCCAATTTAAAATTGACAAGCAGCAGGATTGAATAAAATTTCAACGGATTTAGTTTCTCTTGGGAATTATCTTCATAGAAACATAAATTGTTGGAATCCAAAGGATATTTTATTGAGACTTTAAAAAATTAAAGGGGGGGGGGACGTGAAAAACAAATTTCCATAAAAATATCTTACAAAATACCCTTCTCATAAGAAAATTCCTTGAATACATTCCTAGATTTTTATAAAAATCGGCCCATTGGTATATTTTTGATGGAATTTTAAAATGGGTGTGTAAATTGGGCTCAGATTTCCCAATGCAATTACTAGTTCATCAGTTCGTGATTGTAAATAAGTTTTCAAACCCGGTTATCTCCGGTTTTATATTGTCTACAGAATTTTTTAGCTAATAATCTTCTACAATCATTTTTCTATTAGTAACACAAATATTATCACAATACAATTAATACATTTCAAGTTATATACGTTTTAATAAACACATGTCGCTTTTTGCCAAAAGTCCGTGAGAGTTGCTAAATTATGCTGTCTCTCTCAGTAGAGCTGCTGGTATTATATTAGCACTAATAAACATTGAAGCTCCAGGACGACCTACTCGTGCTTGCATAATGAAATAACTCGATCACAGATACAGAAATAATTAAAACAATCTTTCCCCAAACACATTTTTTATCAAGTGCCAATAGCTTCCTATTATTTCTCGAATTTACCGACGAAAAAAAAAAAGAAAAAGAAAAAAAGATCGCTGAAATTACTTTGCTATTTTCAGTGACAAACAAAACAAGAGACGATGATAAATGTTGTGGGTGAAATCGGTTTTAAGGGATGTAATTCAGTATTTGGAATGCGAAATTTGTTTTGGGCGTGAAACAAATTTCACATTCCAAATACTGAATGACCTCCCTTAAAACCGATTTTACCAATTATTTTGGCAAAAATGTTCAGTTTTAAGAATGTTGAAATTTAGGTAATCGTTTGGAAGGGTTCATTAAAACGTTTTTGTTATATTATGCAAGGGAGGTAACCAGGATAGACGCTGTTCATGATAAAAATAGAATAGAAAATATGCGAATAAAGCGTAAATTACGGAGACAATTTACACAAATAAAAAAAACTAACTTTACTTCGTATTTAAACGAGTTTGTGTGGAGAAACAGCGTCAGAAATGACAAAGAAAAACTATAAAATCATCTGTATTGTTAATTTCAAATGTTTTATTCATTTTAGAGTTTTACAAATATGAAAAGAATATTTAATATTGTTATGTTGTTATATGGCTGCCTGTCATCATTAGCTTTTAATTTTTTTTTTAAATCTTGGAAATAATTTATTTAATGATTTTTTCAAATTATTTTTTTGAAGTGTCAGGGGTTGCGGTTAGGTTTAGTAGGTAGGTTAGGTTTAGTAAGTAAGTTTCGAAAAACTTCAATGTTGAACAACGGTAAAAATCTAGCCACTTTCAGCCATTCAAAACGGCGGGGGAGGGGGTTGTTGCGTTATTGCAAGTATTGTCCTAAATTATATCCTTTGTAGTTAAATTCATATAAAATAGAGTTTCAAAGGCTCAGAGTTATTTTTGCTTTCATTTGTTCCTTACGGCAATAGTTCAACAAGAGCAGCAGCAGCTAATCATGTACAACGTCTATCCTGGTTACCTCCCTTGCATAAAAACCTTTCCCCAAACAATTAGCGAAATTTTAATGAAGAGGCCACGAAAACTTCTCCGTAGCACAGGAGCGACAAGGCCGGATTGTTTATAATAATAATAAAAGTTACAATTGTAGACATCAAAGAACATTGTTGATATACCTACTTCGTCTGTTTTGTTAATCAAATCTCTGTTTTGATTGATTTTTTTCTTGAGTTCAACAAATTTTCCGTTCAAAATTAAATCACAAACACTTTCGTCAGCCATGCTAGATGTTTCACCACCTCCGGTGCTCTCTCTCTCTCTCTACCTTTGTGAGGAGGAGACCGGAAGTTTATCCAGTGTTGCCAATTTAGCGCGTTTCACGCTAGATTCAGCGCGTTTCTTGTTTTGGCAGTGCGAAAAGCGCTAAATTAGCGCGTTTACGCCTAAAACATTTTGGCAGTTTTTGGCTATTTTCCGGCTCTTTTTGACCATTTTTAGCATCTTTTTGGCGGTTTTTGGATATTTTAAAAAATTTAGCGCTTTTTGGCAGTCAAACTAGCGCGAAAATATTTTTTAGTTTGCAACACTGAGTTTATCAATTGCATGTCATCCCCACCTTTATAAGGAGGCCTAACCATGTGGTTTCTGTTTTGAATCTATCATTATTTTTGTCTGATTTATTTTCAAACGACTCGAAATGTCTGCTCTTCCGTGCGTATCACCGTGAAGAAAAATGTCCACGTCTACCTGCATTCTAAGAGCTTGTAGTTTTATTTGTGTAGCGAGAAAATGCTACTAACTACACCAAAGTTTCTAGCTTTACTACCACTAACAAGGGGGGTTGTTGTTTTTTGTTAGCAGATTTTAAACATAAAAAACGTTGCTGGATGATGGGAGACATTATTATTCTTCCTCCAGGGTCGTTCCTAGGGTTCCTGGCGCCCCGGGCAAGCTGAACTTCCGCTCCTTTTAAAGTATAGTATTAACTTATTTATTCATTGGCAAACGTGGAGTTTCTAACCGTCGAAATTGGATCATTTGAATAATGGAACTGATTATGACACTTCACCGTCTTTTTCAAATACCGGAATGTTCTGTTTTTCTTTCATTAATTCTCTTATTTCTTTTTATTTTACGAAAGTGTATTTGGTAAAAATTTCTCACCTGATGTTAAAAATGGTGCATAAATAAAAAGAAATAAGAGAATTCATGAAAGAAACACTGAACATTTCAGTGTTTGAATAAAATGATGATTCGTGAAAGTGTAAAAATCAGTTCCATTCAAAATGATCTATTTCGACGGTTAGAAACTCCGTTTTTGCATATTTATTTATGTTTTACAATGAGAAAAATAAATATATAGGAATAGCCCACCAGCCCGCCTTAAGGTCACAATTCTTTATTTTGTTTGCTTAACCAAAAAAAAAAATATTTTAGTGTTTACTACCAATAAATGAGAACCATGATTTCTTCCTAAGATTTAAATCCATAAGAAAAAAAGGGATATAATTCTGGAGCACCCAGCGGGAATCGAACTCACCCCACCTGCAACATCTCGGCTTTTAATAAGCACAGTTATGTCCTGTGCACTGGGGAACTATTTCTCCAGACGGCACTTCCCCATAATTGTTCTTACAAGTGAGGGGCGAAGCATTCCATGATAGCGATTTGACCGACGTGGCCCAGGCATATTTTTCATAAAACTGACCTTGTGCCACACTTCGCATCATATATGGAATGGAAAAACTCCTTGGTGGTGCGGCTTGAAAATCCAATATGTAAACTAGTACACTTTGAGCAAACTTATTAATTCTCTTCAGTCTTCGCAAAAACTAGAATAAATAAATAAATCGGATATCATTTACTTAAGCCATATTTTCGAAAACATCCAGAAATATCTAGTATCTAAGGAAGTTTAGCGTCCCAAATTAAATATCTAAAAACATCTAGAATCTAGAGGAAGGGAACTTTAGCGTCCGAAACACTGTGACACAAGTTAAGATTTTAATAATACAATGTTTACTCACCTTAGTTGAGATCATTTCTGAATTTAAAAGTTTTTAATGTATGTGTTTTTAGTTTAAATTTGCGAAAGGGTCCAATTAACACAATGTCTTACCTTTATTGTGGGCATTCCTAAACTTAAAAGGTTTCTAATTTAAATTTACGAAAAAAGGGCACTACAGAATAAACGAAACAAATTTTGATTTTTAAATATTCAGTTTATTTCGAAATTGACGTTAGGGTTAGTGTTAATGTTAAATTTGACATTTTTCTGCGATAGTATTTAAAAACACAGAAAACAAATGTAAACAAATTTAGGTACGTGCGCAATAATTTGGGACGCTGAACTACACTTCCAACATTCTGGATGTTTTTGAAAACAAGGCTTAAGTAAATGATGTCCAATAAATCTTGACGGTATTTTATTTTATGTCGGTAAATTCAAAAAATAAAATTAAGGGGAAGCTACTCCCATTTGAAGCATTACAACAGATTGCTTGCAGTCTACATCTATCCATCAATGTATTAATTCCAAAAGATTATTGTTATGCACCAAGTGGGAGTTTTAGTTTTTGAATTTATCGATGACATAAAAGGAAAAATCGCCCAAATCTTCAACAGAGGCAACACAGGCTTCATGATGTTATCAAAGAATTGTATTTTCTAAATCATTTTGACATTGTGTCACTTCTTTCTTGGTCTGTCTATTTAGGTTAGAAAACAACAAAAAAGAGAAAGATGAAAGTGTGTATCAAGAAAAAAAACAAAAAAACTTCATATAGCTCATTGCAAATAAATTTCCTTTTATTTAAGACTATTTCAAAGACAAAACATAAATTTAAAATGAAAATCATAACCGACACGGCTGTTCAACAGTTTTGTGACACGTGACTGATCGTCCTAAAATTATTTTAATACGTAAAAACAATTAAATAATGAATTGATGCACAATTTTATACAAAGTTATTTTATAATTTATTTTAATAGTTTATTTTAATACAACATTGTAAATATAACTAGCAGCAGACTGTTCAAACAAAAACTTCAGCTATCTATGTAATATTTTAAAAAAATAATACAGTTTTTATTTTAATTTATTTTAATTTCATTTTTAAAAACTGTTGTCTTTGAATATGGACGACTAACACACTCGAGTTCTCAACTTTCTAACCAAGTTGTCTCCCTTGCACCATTATTCATGTTCAATTCAATACTCGTAGGTTTTCATTTTTGTACACGGTCCCCTCTCCCTCTCTCTTTCTCCGTGTTCCTCTCCTTTCATTCTATCCCTCCCCTCATTGTAGCTCTCCCCACTCTTTTTATACCTCCCTCCAATAATGTCTTAGATGAAAAATACACATGTAGTTCTATACAACAACATATTCATCTGATATGATATTTTACAAGGATAAAAATTAAATTAATGGCTTTTATTTTCATCATTGTGTTAATATCTTTTTATACCTCCCTCCAATAATGTCTTAGATGAAAAATACTGAAAATTTCGATTATTTTGACTTTTTAAAATCTAATTTTTCAGCCTTAAGATTAGGGGTTGCAAGAAAGATTTTGAAATCTCAAAGGGGTGCTGGCCTTGAAAAAGGTTGAGAACGCTGAGCGAGGTAATAATGAATTGGGCAATCTTTGCATATACGCACTTTGGAGAACGGACATTTTGAATGGCTAAAAGTGGCTAGATTTGTCAAAAGATTACTACGGTTAGGTAGATTTAATTTCCAGGTAACTGTATTCACTTCAAAAACTCATACAATTGCTCAAAAAAGTATAAATATACAATGTATTGATCAGATATTAATGTTCAAATAACCTTTTTTTAATTCCTTGGTAAGCTCTCCAGCCAACCATCATCACACATGTAGTTCTATACAACAACATATTCATCTGATGTAATATTTTACAAGGATAAAAATTAAATTAATGGCTTTTATTTTCATCATTGTGTTAATATCTGATCAATACGTTGTATAATTATACTGTTAGCTATTTTAAAATCCAGTCATTGTAAAACCTAGCCACTTTTAGTGATTCAAAATGGCTTTTCTCCTAAGTGCGTATATGCAAAGATTGCCATGAATTGATAGAAATTAATGGTTTTTTTCACTTTCATTCTTCAATAAAATGAATTGTTAATATGTTATCTTTGCATTTAGATTGAAAACTGTTTTCCAAATTATCTGGAAATGTAAAGTTTAATCTGTCTAGTTGTTCTGTCTTTACACTGCCTGTTTCTTCTTTTTAGAACTGACAGTCATTAAAGGGAGAGAAGCAGGATGTCTTCTCAGTTGGACTCTTCTACCTCCAACCATTCAGGATCAGCTCAACTGGGTCGTTATCCTTTGGTATTCTCTAACATGATACAAGAATGGGAAGCCGCTCGTTGGACACCCAACCATCTAGCCTCTCTTGCAGGAGATGCAACGTTTAATTGTAGATTGCATTGTCAACATTGTTTTCAAAGTAAGTCCCTGTTTATTTATTGTATTCATCATGAATTAGAGTTTGGGCTTTATTCGCCCACCCACAACGGAATCAATCACTTGGTACATTATTATAATATTATTATTTTAAGATTCAAAGGACCTACCTTGGAGGCCAAGAGAGTGAGAGTGTCCCTGGGAAACTCCCCTCCCACGTACTGGTTGTTATGTATGCTATATAAATCTCTGCACAGCTATAGACACCATTAGAATGATGGGCAAGCTACATACATGCATATAGATATATATGTATACATAAGTACATCAGTAAGTCTGTAGTCTAATGATGAAAAGAATATTTATTTTACACAACAAATATTTATTTTTTAACATAATCTCCTTCCATGTCAATGCATGGTGAATATTAATCACAAAATCGAACATTATACAGTAAAAATTTCAGATCAAAGAAGCCTGATGACTTACCAATAGGCCAAAGATATGACATGGTGTTGAAAATTTGAGCATTAAGTATGTCAGTCAGATTGTAGACATTGGGGAAAGTAGACAAAACAGATAACAGCCTAGACTGGCAGAATTTAAAAAACAAAAACAAATAAAAATATAATTATCGTAATTTTTGATGACATGGGTACACTAGTATAGTTATAGTTGTATGCAAAAGTTCCCATCATTTTTTGATGACGTGAATGAATACACAGTTGAAAACAAGTTTTTCACTGGGAACTTTTGCATTTCAAAGGGTTGGTAGAACTCTATAGCCAGCTCAGGCATCTACCAACTACGGGATGTTCACATCCTGTGGTCTAACCACAGTTCAGCCTTACTGTCTGAACATTCCTGCAAAAGGGGCGGCAGACCATCATAGCTAGCTTGGGCATCTGTCAGGAGAAGGACTCCTATTCGTGTCAATCCGGTGGTCCATAGGATATAAACCCTTGGTTTAAAGGGTGGGGTCGACGCTGGGCAAGTCGCACTTCACCTTAAAACTTCATTACTCAGGCTGGAGGATTACTCTGCACACAGGCCCCACCATATATGATCCTAATGCTCTAACCCCCCAAAAATTTATTCGCAAAGCCAATCATTCATTCATTCATATATATCTACAATATTACATAAATATATAAGACATATATATTTTTTAAAAGATTTATTTCAACAGTGCTTAATGTAGTAAGAGGTTGTACAATTATGTTTCGTTCAAATAGAACTCTTCAGTGTATGGAAAATTCAAGATAGGATTTCCTTTTATACTCCAAAAATCTTTTTGTATGTTGGATGCTGGAATTTAAAAAAAAAATCGAATACTAGTTATCTCCCTTATCAGTTTGTATATTTTTTTTTCTTTAAAAAAACCCAATATAGTTATTTCATTATTTTTATTAATTCAAAAGTTCTAGTTATTATATAATATAAGTTCATAAAATGTCAATTTATATTATAATTAATTATTATCCAACATATCCGAAATCAGCAGGTCTCAAAGTATGTCCAGGTTTTTGGTTACTATTTTGTGACTTCAAAATCATGGTAGCTCAATAGCCGAGTGGTTAAGGTCACAGTAAATGTAATTGGCAGACCGTGTTCAAACTCCGACAGAGAAAGTTTAAATTCTCTCCCTTTCAACTTTATCTGCTTTCAAACTATTTTATCTTAAAACTATTTTATCTTAAAACCTTCCGAGAATTCGTCAGTTTTGATGAAAAAATGTTAAGGTTTTAAATGGGGTGTTCTATTTTTTAAAAACAATGAATAAATTTTCAGAGAGTGTGAATGCTGACCCCAAAGGAATCGTTCATGCTCGCTGTCTAATTTATTTATTTAATTTCTTTTTTCATCTAAGATTTTCTATAAAACTTTGGAAATCAGTCACAAATTACCCATAGCACATATATTTAGGTAAAATTTTGCAAAAGAAAAACCTGTTGATTTCTTTGGGGACTTTCTCAAAAACTATTAGTTAGATCCATAAATCTATTTCTAACCCAGACATTTTAAAATACAAAAATGACTATCTAGACGGGATTCCAAACGAAATAGAATCAAAATATATAAATCTAATGCAATTTACAATAATAATAAGTTGTTTTCTATAGTTTTGAGAAGGGTCATTAATATTTAAATGGTTCTTCGGACGATTGAACTCCTTGTTATTTGTGCTGTAAACACAACGTTTCGGCTGATCCATTCTTCGACCTTCTTCAGGTATAAAATCCGAGTGTGATGGATTAAACAGAAATTATGTTTAAAGGGGGGTAGCCCTTATAGCGCATGGGGTGTTTCTGTGTCTTTGTCCTGTCAGGTTTAGATTTGTTGAAGTGGAAGCCACATCAGGTTGAAAACCGCACTTGTCTGGCTAATGCATTTAGTCAACATTTTGATGTGAGCTGCCTCTTTGATTTTTCTCTGCTTCCAACAACGTTCTCTGTCAATAATCTGGACTTCCTCCCAAAGAGGAAGATGCTCGCCGTTCTCTCTCCAGATGTGGTCAGCCATAGCAGATTTATCTATCTCGCCCCTGATTATGGCCTTCATGTGTTCATCAATTCTGACCCCACAAATAACAAGAAGGAGTTCAATCGTCCGAAGAACCATTTGAATAAGTTAATTCATGTTTGTTGCTTTGAGTTTTATATGTCTTTTATGTTTTTATAGCTAGTTTTTGTTTATTTTCTCAAGTAATGTTATTTAAGCTTTTTTTTAAGCATCTACAATGCATAAGTTCTAGACAAGAAGCTCTGGCTTGAAGGAGGTTTGTCAAAAAGGGCTGCTATTTATAATTATAAAGTGGGCACATATCTTCCACCATTTTTCCGGAAGTACTGCTTTTACTTTTTCCGGTTAGCTTCTTTAATACCATCATTGCGTGTACTCCTTGTAAAACTTGCAAATTAAGATTTTTCAAATTCTGGCAAACATTATTTTTTATTTTTTAAAGCCATACTTCCGTAAAAATGGTGGAAGATATGTGCCCACTTTATCATGACAGCCCTTTTTGACAAACCTCCCCTTGCTCCCCTTTAGAGGGGTATTTGACAGTTTTATTGCTGTTTGCTTTCTGTCCTTTCTGTGTGAAATTATTTTTACATTATTATTACTCATCATTAATCTAATTATTCTTCATAGTCTTTCTATATTATGTTTTATTATTAGTTATTATTTATATTCTTAGTCTAGTTTTAATTTTTTTAATTAATATTATCACCATGTTATTTGTGTTCTTATTCTAGTTTTTATTTTTAATTTCTTTTATTACTATGTTATGAACCAATTAAATATTTTTCTCCAA
>VCCN01002880.1:1960790-1971267 GCA_006491835.1 Architeuthis dux
CATGTTTATTGATATAGATATATTTATATAAACATTACACCCGCAAGTGTGTAAGATCTGTGAGAAAATTGTGAAGAAAGGAATAGTTAAATCCATCGAGAATAAGGCTATATTGTGTGATGAACAACGTGGCTTTAGAGGGGGAGATATCTTGTCTAACGGATCTACATGCTACGCTCGTTCCTTTTGATGCGTTATACCCAGATTTCAAGAAAGCCTTCGACTCATTGTTCCTCATTGTAAACTGATCTACAAACTGCAAAGATCTGACATAGCTGGCAAACTCTAAATCTGAGCGGAGGTGTGTAAGTAGTGGTGTGTCACGGGGGTCAGTGCTTGGACAAGTACTATTTTTAATATTTATTAATGAGCTACCGGATACAATATCTATAAAATGTAAAATCTTTGCAGATGATATCAAATTGTACCACCCAATCTTGTCGCCGGTTGACCAAGTAAGAGTACAGGAGGACCTAGATAAATTAATGCTATGGTCAAGAGAATGGTTATTAGCTTTTAATGAAGATAAATGTACGGTGTTACACGTAGGAAATAGAAATTCATGTTACGATTACTGTATGAACGGAAATATACTAGATATTGTAAGTGATGAAAATGATATTGGTATCATAGTAACTGATAAACTATCATTCTCCAAGTATATTGCCAGTGCTGCGGCTAAGGCGAACAGGGTGCTAGGACTGATTAAGCACACCTTTTCATATATAGATAAGGACTCGTTCCTTATACTATATAAGACCTAAGTCTGTCCACAGGCCTGGTCACCGTACTTGGAGAGATAAAAATCTTTTAGAAAAAGTCCAGAGACGAGCAACTAAGTTAGTACAGGAATTAAAAAGTATGAGTTATGAGGATAGGCTAAATGTGTTAGGGTTAACATCGTTAGAAAATAGGAGAGATCGGGGGACTTAATAGAAATGTTTAAGATTATGCGAGATTTAGAAGTAGTACTAGAAGGTGGTACAAGGGACTGAAATGCCATACATATACGGTAGAAGCAAATAGAAATAGATTGAATATCAGAAAATTCTTCTTTAGTAATAGAGTGGTATAGTCCGCTCCCCTAGGGCAAAACAGGGGGTGGGGCGTTACATGCCGGACAAAATTACCAAACTTTCAGGGATGATAGCTTATGTATATAAGATTAATATTTTCAATAAATCCAACAAACATTTATTATATTATGGCCGTGGTAGCCATTTTCCAAGATGGCCACCATTAGAAGTATGTGTCTTTGAAAAGGGAAACAAAATTACTTACTAACTTGAATTTAATACTAAAAATACAAAATTAATGTGTCTACCTACTAACTCGACTCCGAAGATTCCCAACATGACCTTATATTCAGCCAACTATGAATCATGTGACCCCTAGAGGTAATTTCATGTCATTAATAACACATTTTATTACTTAGTATCGACTAAGAATAAGGTTTAATGTACTTTACGTTACGAAATTTGCACAGTATATAGGGCTAACCCAAATGCATGTTCTCACAGAATTACAACAAGTTGGCTGCTAAAATAAAATCACAATTAGAAAAACAAATTCATAAAGAAACACATATCATTTCTGCTGGCTATTTTTGCCCTTTAAACCGGTTTGAATTACTACTACGTCCGAGCCTTGGCAATATAACCCAAATATGACCACGATACGAGACAGTCAACCAAGTGGCCGTTTCCCTGGAAGCATCCGCTTCGACACTCAGACAGGCGATGTTAGCCGTCAACTAAACCTCCTGCCAATGCGTGATTCTCCAAGAAGAAACTTCTACACAGTTGGAGATTTATTTTATTACATTCCTTTCTTCACGGCTTTCCTGTTTTATCATCGGTCAAGTAAGATAACAAGGTAAGTGGATATTTGTATTAATTTTAGGCCCACAAGCATTTCATAGCTGGATGTTAGCTGGGCCAGAGCAAGCACGTCTTCTTCATAAGTTTGAAGAAGCAATTTGCGCTTCAAATGCTAGCATTGCTGATTACAAACACCATGAAGAAACGGCTGAATTTTTCACTCATGAAAATCAACCATATCCACCATCCATTTCTGATTTTGGTCAACTTTACAGGGGGAACAAAATCAGAACTACTAAAACTCTTTGAGCCAATTAGTAAAGTTGACAAAATATTCGATTGCTCAATTGAAGATGGTGGATTACTACTGCACACAATTCACCCAAAAGGAAACACCTTCCAAGAATATTCAAATAAGTTTGTGCAACACATTTCCTGATATAGACGTTGTGGTTGACTTTGGAACTAGAAAGGAGAAGATGTATGACGTAAGAGCAATCTGCACAAAACTTGGCAGAAACAAGTCCATAGCACTTCAGTTTCACTGGGACTGACACAACATCAGCATTCAGAGGAAAAGGAAAGAAGACAGCATGGTCAACTTGGGAGCGCTTTGGTGAAGTAACAGAAGCTTTTTTATTCATAGCAGATAACGCCTTCTATCCTGTTACGGCTGAGGCTGTCCATTTCAAAACCCTTGAGCACTACACAGTTATGTTGTATGACAGATGGACAGATGCAAACAGTGTCAATGATGTACGACGATCACTGTTCACGAAGAAGAGCCGATCATTTGAACATATACCGCCAACAAAGGTGAGTTACTCTTGGAATTTCATTCATTGGAGAAAATCCTTACCTTGCAAATATGTTTTGGTAATTTTTTAAATGTGTTCCATACATAAAAGTTTCTTACATATATATTATAACTTCCTGACCTCATTGTAGGATGCACTCATACAGCATGTGAAGAGAATAGCCACAGATCAGATCATTCCATCTCCTAGTGACTGGGGCTGGAAGAAAGACAAAGAAAATTGGGTTCCTGCGTAGATAACAATAGCAGAGGCTGGGATGAGTTCCATTCTTACCAAGTGTTCCTGTAAAAACGTTTGTACTCGCTGCTCCTGCTCCAAAGCCAGATTTCAGTGCACATAATTATGCACCTGCAGATGTGAGCTTTAACTGTATCGGACCATGCCTCCATTTGTTTGGTTTTGTAAAACATTTAATGTCTAACGTGTTCACAATATCCATATGTACAATGATCTTACAGTCACCTTTGGAAATAAAAATGTGTAACTAATATTCAATATGTTATTTTGGGGGCTGAAGAAGTTGGTTTAAAGGTAAAATTGAACTATTTCGGTAATTGTAGCAACGTTTTGATCTTGTTTCCAGCACGGCTTTATTATATATGGACCGATAATTGTAACTACAGCCCGGCCCGTGTCGTGAAGAAAAAGGTTTAACGCTTCTTACTGGTGTACATAAACGATCTTTATTACAACGTGTTAGTACAACTTTACGTTCAGTACAACGTTTTGGTACAACTTTACATTCAGTACAACTTTACGTTCAGTACAACGTGAAAACTGCAAATACGATGATAAGGCCGTGACTTATGCAAAATACACAAATACATATAAACGGTTAACATTGTAAAGCGACATACATAACGTTTACGTTTGAACGTAGAAAACTGCAAATAAAATAATAAGGCCGTGAATTAGGCAAAATACACAAATACATATAAACGGTAAAAACATCTTAAATAACATACGCAGCATTTGAACGCACAATCACTCGATAGCTACAAGGAAGGAATGAGTTCATGAAGCTTGTTTGAAGTGGCTATCTAGTTCAAGACGAATTGAACTAGAGCACAAAAGTTTGAGATAAAGGTGAAATCTCTTTTCTGATTCAGTAATTCGCCTTTGCCAGTCTGTAGCTTGTCTTAGGGCCCTGGTGTCGTGATTCTTAGGAGGAGAAACCGTGCGCTCCTGGCGGGTGATTTTGCGAGACTGCCCTAGTGGGCAAAGAAATGTGTGTGTGCGCTGAACACGTGTTTTCCGACCCCGGCGCGATCAAATCTGGAGTCGCCTTTTACGGAGGAAAACTGTCCACAAATTCACCAGGGGAGACTTCTGATCCCACTTAAATTCTCTTTAGTGGGGACAAGGCCGGGCGAAACGACTCTGCCTGTCTGCCGAGGTGATCGTTTCTTTATCACGAAGCACGTACGATGGCGCCTGGTCACTTCCCACCCCAACTCTTCACACCCGGACACCTGGCTCCCGGTGAATTTACTTTTCTCAAATTATCTCTGTCTGAGGTCAACTACAATAATGACATTAATACTTTCATAGCCAAAGCAATCCACACGCGACGGTTGGTAAGATATTTAATTAAATCACTTTGAAATTATTTTCTTTTGTCCGATAATAAATGGAGATACAAAATAACAACACTCTATCTGCATTATTTTACATATTCACTTTTTGAAAACAAATTCAATTAAACACTATCTGATTTCTATCTATCTATCGTTAGGGAGTGTATTCGGTCTAGTATAGATTATTGACATTTACTAAGCTTAGCTGAGTACAGCACAGATGAGGGGAAATGGTGGGTAGGAAGATTGTTCTACGTCACTCTTCCAAGCATCTCTGCTTGCCTTGGAAATCATCATTCAAAATCTTGCTTTTTACCTGAGCTCAAAAACGGGTACAAGGGGATATATGCAGCCACGATGCAAGCCCTATCTACTGATATTTACTAAGTTTAAGTCTGGCACAAAAGCACAGGTTTGGAGCATCCAGTGGTAGTATGATCTGCAAGACTAGTTGGCTCGAGACGGCCTGTTATCTTCATCATGCTATTAATGCTTGTCACGTTCATGTCCGTTACGCTCTGATTGGTCGGAAGAGGAGAGAGAGAATTTTACAACGCGGAAATAGCAAAGAAGTATTAGGTTGGTGCAAAAATAATTGCGGCTTTTCAACATCAACTTTAAAGCATTATATCTCATGTTAGAATAAAATGTATTAATCGAAATAACAACCTTCAGAATCTACACATTTTTGCCAACTAGAAACAAGTCCATTTATTTGGGAAGCATAGAATTCTGGGGTCCTGAATCAATGAATTCGTCGAGGGCGTTTTGAGCTGCTGCTTGGTTCTTGAAGACCTTTCCGTGCAGGAGGTGGCCGAAATATTTGAAAAAGTGGTAGTAGGTCGGAGAGAGGACTCGTGAGTAGGCTGTATGAGGTAGAGCTTCGTAGCCTAGTTCGTTCAATTTCTGCAGGGTCATTCGCTTCCGTTTTTGTTGTGCAAACGAAGTGCAGAGCAGATTTCGTAACGGCGAATCTTTTGATTTTCGTTCAGCTCGTGCGGCACCAATTTGTCGAGCTTTTTGCTTTGCTTTTCCAATTTGGTGCAAATGTCGAACTGTTGTATACTCGTTGAATGTCCTGGACTTCATTATAAAGGAAACTCGAAGACTTGCTTGTAAAAATATCTGGACATATTTTTATTACACAACATACATCTTTGTCGGCCGGAGAGTGAAATGTTGGTGAGAGATGATAAGGAGAACCTCCAGTCTGTCCCCAAGAGGAACAGCGGTCTCGGGCCTTAACGGCTCCGCTGATGTCTGTCTGTCTTCTTTGAGTGTCGAGATTTCTGTCCGCTCCCAGGGATGGCAATCTTCTGCTTTATAGGTCTCCCCAACGCCTACGTGCTGTCACACGGTGTCAATCACCGGTTCCCATTTCCTGTTTTGAACACTGACAATATTTAGACAATATACCCATTTCCTGAAGTGACCGGGTTCACCCACATTTCCGCCCAGGTGTCCGGAAACACAAATCATAACAGAACAACCGTTGATGGGCAACGTTTAGTTCCTCTGCAACTTCTCGGGTTGTTTTGCGTGTGTCAGCTTCAACAATGCCCTTCAATTGGATGTCGTCAATCATAGAAGGACGTTCACGGCCCTCCACATCTTCAAGGCTTTCGATTCCGTTTCGAAACTTTTGGAACCAATGTTGAGCTGTACATTCGTTGACTGTCCCCTGGACAAATACTTGGTTGATTGCGAGCAGTTTTTGCCGCTTTACAAAATTGCTCAAATTTTTCCATCTTTGATTTGACAGCCTCAAATAAACCAGAATAAATAATGAAAAGAAAACGTTCAGCTTAAATAAATAGAGCGAAATTCACGCTTTAGAATGGTATATTCCAATGAACTTAGTTAAATAATAGTTTATTTTGAAAAAAGCATCAAAGTTTAAAATAACAAAAACCGCAATTATTCTTATATTCTAATATATAAAATACACACCTATGATATTTTCCCATCAACTAACTACTTTTTTGCAACACAAATATTGACAAATGTTGTTTAAAACAAGATGGCGGAGTTCAAATACGCATAGAAATGATTATTGAGGGAAATATTATATTATTTAGTCATGGACCCGGCCACTTCCGCTAAAATCAAGGGTGGCAAACCAAATAGCGACTTCGATTATTTGACTAAAAAATAGTTAATAATAGTGGGGGAGAAAGTCAGGTAGTTTACTGAGCGGGTAGAAAGGGAGAAAATGAGTTAGGTAGTTTAATACGAGGGTAGGAAGCGAGAGGACAGAAAGGAAAGGTAGTTTTAAAAAAGGGATATGAAGGAGAGAAAAGAAAGGTAATTTACTGATGGGGTAGGAAAGTTTTCGCATATGAAACTAATCCATGTTTCTATAACATTTATATAAAACATAGCCAGGCAATGAAGATTGGATGGGATAAGGGAGAGAATGAGTAGATACAGGGATAGGGTGAGAGAAGTGCAGAGGCATGAGGTAATCTTAGTTGTAAACATTCAATTTATTTTCGGAAAGAGAGAAATGGGGCAGACAAAGTACAATATCAGTGTTGTGATGATGATGATGATGGTGATGATAGAACAGCAATTATTACTCTTATTAGTTAAGGGAAAATAAGAGAGAGAATATAGACTGCGTAGTAGTAGTAGTAGTAGTAGTAGTAGTAGTAGTAGTAGTAGTAGTAGTTGATAATGATAGAACAGCAATTATTACTCTTATTAGTTAAGGGAAAAGAAGAGAGAGAATAGAGACTGCGTAGTAGTAGTATTAGTATTATTATTATTAGTAGTAGTAATAGTTGATGATGATGATAGAACAGCAATTATTACTCTTATTAGTTAAGGGAAAAGAAGAGAGAAGAGAGACTGTGTAGTAGTAGTAGTAGTAGTAGTAGTAGTAGTAGTAGTAGTAGTAGTTGATGATGACGACGATGGGGGTCTCAAACGTGCCATTTATTATTGTCAAACTTCAAGTTGGAGGCTGGAGGCCGTAACAAGAACAACAATCCTTACCTAATTTATTGTTCTTAGAAACTTGTTATCATGAGTAACTTTCACCCTGGAGTTTAACATTATCTGCTGGACAAGTTAGAGAGAAAAGGTCCTTAGTAGTTTATGATCACATAATCTTTGGAATATATACACTACAAAAGTTGCTGTAATCATCTTCAGTCGGAATAGAAGTAGAAATGGACTTTGGCCCTGCAACAGCCAGGCTTGTTATCATTACAATTATTACTATTATCTGCGATGTTCTCTATTCTTACGATCGACAAATATTATCTGGAAGGTTATGGAGCGTTCAGACAATTGGTCGTGTTATATTTGTTAGCTTTAACTCCCATTGCTTGCGTCACGAAATTTTCCCATTCAGACCAGGCAAGGGGTGGTGGACAGTTGCACGTGGGTTGGTTGGTCAGCCGGACAGTCACAAGGGTCCTCAGTCTGTCCGCTTGGTTACCAACCGAAAACCCATTAGGTAAAAAGCCGGCGTCTGTGGCCATTGCTAAAATGAGAACACCACCAGGAATCAGCAGCAGCAGCAGCGATGACGGTGTCACAAAAGTTTTTTTTCTTTCTGTAGGATTTTATAATTTAGAAAAGCCTTTTCCTTTCTTCCCAGGCGTTGATCCATGGTTGGGAAGGGGAAGGTGGTCCAACGGAGGCCCACTTGCCCCCCCCCTCCGATCAACTGCCGTATTATGAAACACCGTCATTCGATGCATTTGAATGTCAACACTTCACTGTAGCCTTGTCTTCTCTTTTTCTTTCTCTCCATTCGAAATAGGTGGTCGATCTCTCGCAACCGAAATGTCTCTCTTGTGGCCAGTAAAAAAAGCCACCGTCCATCTGCTAAGCCCGATCCGTACTTTTGAAAGCATAGATTAAATACCTATTGCTATTTGAACTACATTGATTTGCACTTGTGCAAAAGAAAGAAATGTCGGGGGTAGGGCAGGACTGAATTGAACATTGATGGGGGCCCCCTGCATAACATTTCTTGAAGGCTCTTCTAGTTTTGTATTTAGCTATTATTTATTTTTCTAACAAATCAAAACAAAAATGAAATATCCATAAAATTATGACGTTTAATTTGACCTAAAGTCTTTTGTGGATCAGTAATCTTATCTTTGTGTAACATAATGAATCCTCAAACTGGTTTAGTCGAGACATTTTACTTTTAAAGATTTTTTTTTTTAAATATCAAAAGACATATTTTGTCCGGATAGGGGCAACAATCTTGGATCCCTGTGCATGGGCCCTGTTTGCACTGCATTAAGTACTTTTTAATTTTAAACTAATTTCGGTATTAAATGACCTATCAAGGGTTGATATGCCGCTAATAAATCAATCAATCAAAAAATAAAAAATATCAAAATACTTTTTTAAGACATATTTTGTCCGGTGTGGGGTGGGGGGCAACAATCTTGGGTCCCTGTTCAGGGTCCCTGTTCAGGGTCCCTGTTCAGGGTCCCTGTTTGCACTGCATTAAGTACAGGTCAGGTTTGGAAGAGGATGGTAAATTCAGAGGAGGGTTTGTTTGGCGGTGTATGTACTCATTCAGTCAACACTGATGAAGTTGTTTGAAGCGAAACAGAAACGCGCCTGAAAACACATTCATCTGCGTAAACAAGTCGCAAGACTCTAGTTTAAAAAAAATAACCTTTCACCAAAGTCGCAATACACTAATTAAGGAAAAGTAACCTTTCACCAAAGTGTCGCAAGACTCTAGTTAGGGAAAAAGTAACTTTTCACCCAAGTGTCGCAAGACTCTATTTTTAAAAAAGATTTTAAACTGATTTCGGCATTAAATGTTCCATCAAGGGTTAAAATGGTAGCTGGATTCGACCCTTGACGTAAAAGTGCATCCACTGCTTCACAGTGATTGATCCATAGAAGAACGTTCATCTCTGCTGACATCTGCACATAAACGGGGTGACGGACAGTGGTCTAGTGCTAACAACAAAGAAGTGAGGGAACGCAGGGCTACCTTCTCTCGAGGGGAGGTGAGGCTTTAAGCTCTCACCCTCCGAATTAAAAAAAGATAACCAATTGATTTTGTGGCCATATGGGATGAATATCTGGACATATAATGGATAATTTTTCTCATCAGTGTATTATTCAAATAGAGGATTTAGTAGTATATAGTTAGCGAGGGAACGCCGTTACCCCTCCCCGAAAAAGTAAGGGAACGCCGTTCCTACGCGTTCCCACTGCACTACGCCAATGGTGTCCGTGTGATACTCTGACTCTCATAATTTCATAGCGATTCAGAAATGCTCACAACCAAATCAATGTAGACACCTTGCCTTTGAACTGTCTGTGAGCATCTGTGCTCTATCTATTCATTTTATTGATGAGTTAGCAATATGTGTCTTAAGGTATCAGAAAATCTTCAGAGACCTCGCAAAGGTATTACACTTAGCATAAAATTGACAGACACAGAAGAAGGTGGGTCTTCATAGTATCTTCTTTGTATATATTATACATAGTAATTTTGATTTTCTTCATTGAAACGTTCTAACTAATACAAATCTTGTTTTGCCTCATATACAGTAGATCTAAAAACAGAACGTGTCCGTAGCAAGAAATAAAAGAGACTTGCTAGGGTGAGATGGACTCGAAATTCGTAATCTGCGCCGAAAATAGATAAATAGAGTGAGATATATATTTACAAAACTTAGCTTAGTCTGAGATAAAGCTAAATACGGATAGGTATATTTTCCAATGGAGAGGGCCAGGCTGCCTTCCTTGGAAGTCAGCATTCGAGATCCTGGCACTCTATTAGGGCAGGAACACTGACCATTAGTAAGAAATACACAACTATCTCAGGTCCGAGTCAGGCCTCGACATATTTCCTGAGATTAGCTTAGTCTGGCACAAGGCCACAAATGTGAAGCTCCCAGCGAGGATAAAACTTATTACGATAACAATGGTCTGCCATATTAGCATTGCTCAATGACGACGCATCCATATTATAGATTTATACGTATTTACACAATTAAAATATATTTGATTGCGATTGAGTATATATAGTCTGTAGAAACCCTTTTGTTTTTTGGGTTATTTTTAATTAAAAAAACCCGCTAATGTTGAACGAGAAAGCTTCTGATATAAAATCTATAGTCCCAAAGTATCCGCGACCCCATGTGCAGCAAACCAGTTATATTCCACCTCCCATCAATGTATTGTTTACATTTTGATTTTACTACTATTTATTTAAATATTTTAAACAGTTAACTGTTGTAGATCACGAACGCCGACCAGTGTCTATGCA
>VCCN01002889.1:188830-201408 GCA_006491835.1 Architeuthis dux
CAAATGTAACACACTGAGAGTGATATACATGGCGACTGTAAGTTCAATAGAAAAAAAAACAATGCCAAAAGATTTTACTTAGGATCCACTAATTCAAAATTTAAGATTAGATTTAACAACCACATTAAGTCGTTAAAACATATAAAATATAGTAAAACACCACACTATCCAAATATATCTAAAAATTAAAAAATTAAAATATGCGGCCCTCCATTAAATGGGAATGTATTACTTCAACACCAAAATGCAAAAACGCACTACAGAGATGCCAACTGTGTTTAGAAGAAAAATTAATTTGCAATAAATAGACATGCACAATGTCACTTAATTGGTGAAAAACAACCGCAAAGGCTGCATTATTAATCACCGCTCTCCACAACACTGATTTATTGATGGGTTTGGGTTATTCGTGTGTTCTGACATTTATATCTATCTATGCATCTATCTATGTATCCAGACCTCGCCCAGCACTAACCATTCATAATAGAAACTTGAAATTTTGCCCACACACACCCCTCAATGAGTAGGGAAAATGTGTTCTGAAAATCCCCCCTCCCAATAGGTTTGTAGAGGGGGTTCATTATGCAATGTAAGTTTATGCTAAATTGGTCACTAGTTTGTGTCCGTTTTTCTTTTTTTTTTTAAATTCAGACCCTTTTTAGTGGTCACTGCTCAACAAAAGGCGAGAGAAGTAACTTATTCATTGATCACCACTTTTTCAAACTTTTTAATTGACCATCCCCAACACAGCATGTAT
Organism: Architeuthis dux; assembly: GCA_006491835.1. Lineage (NCBI taxonomy): Eukaryota > Metazoa > Mollusca > Cephalopoda > Oegopsida > Architeuthidae > Architeuthis > Architeuthis dux. The sequence continues at coordinate 189,588 of VCCN01002889.1, forward strand.
GGGTGGCGGAGATTCATAATTTTCCTTGGAATGCTAGTTGTTTATGCAATTCATGTATGTACACACATATCCTTGTTATTGTATAATATCAGTGGAAATGCAGTGGGTGAACTATAATTCCAAAAGCTTTTGGGGGTCTCCCTCCATTGGGGGGGGGGGCGTTTCAAAACTAGCCCTTCTCCGCCCCCCCTCGGCAACGCCTCTCTTTATAATGACGATCAGCAGAAAATTGTTTTCAATCTTCTTCCTCCTCTTGGCAGCAAAAGAAACAAAAAACAAAATCAAAATGAATTCCTAAGAATAAATAAATTACCCGAAAAATACATAAAATAGGGAAGAATGTTAGTCATTATGACAAAGGTTCTTGCAGTACCAAACAATTCGTCACTGTTCGTCGAGCAAAAAGCATATATATATATATATATATATGTATGTATGTATGTATGTATGTGTGTGTGTGTGTATCCCTGATTCGTTTTCTTCTAATTCTGACAAATCACTTTATAAGTACATACTTACAAATCTTCATACTTATTCACTTATTTTTAACAAAATCCATTATAGTTTGTCAGAAGTGCCATATCACGAAGATGAAATTTTCCAGTTCCATACGTTCATCTACGTCTACTTCTGTCCCCATTGCCCTCGTATTAGGCACTTCGTCCTGGTGTAGTGTTAAACAAGTAGTGAGTTCGATCCTCACTAGGTACCCCATATTTGCGGGCTTCTACTAAATCTAAGCTACGCTTAGTAAATAACTATTTCCCTCGCATCAACAATAACTGGCGAACTTGTCACAAAGTTTTAATTATCGTTATTAATTATTGACCTTTTTTCCCCATAGAAACTAGTCGAATATGAATAATGACATGGTTTCATTTAAGAAATTCTGACAATTCAGAAATTCGGAACAGTTTTAATTATTTTTAACACGAAAGTAGCCACAACTGACACCGTGATATAATAAGGGAAATCGTTATTAATTTTCATAATTTAGCATGCATACCCAATAGACCTAGGGGAAGTTTTTAAAGTAAAATATATTTGAAAATTCACCACCAAAATAATAGTGTGGGGTCTGCATTCGTTCTTAGCGATAATAATGATCTGGTTTCCATCTATCTATATAATACTAAAAGTCGGATTCTGTTTATCTGTATGTGACCTCTAAGAATCTGAACTGGTGAATTGCAGCCAGGGGTGTTGAATTAAGGTGCCCCGAAAATGCGCTAAATTAAAGAATGCAAGAAAAGTCCGGGTGATGTGCAACTGAATAATAATAGTGTGGGGTCTGCATTCGGACTCTCCCCAATAATAATTATCTGTTTTCCATCCATCTATCAACAGTGTTGCCAACTCAAAAAATATTTTCGCGCTAAATATTTAAAAATGGCCAGAAGTGTCCAGAAACCACCAAAAAGTCGCTAAAAATGGTCAAAACGCGCTTTTTGGAATGCCAAAACAACAAACGCGCTAAATTTAGTGCGAAACGCGCTAAATTGGCAACACTGTCTATCTATCCATCTATCAATCTATAAATCTATCTATCTATCTATTAGAAGTTTTGGTGACTATTTTGATTGACCGTTTCTAATGGCTGGCTGGTTATCTATCTATATATATGTTGCGCGTACACGCCGCATCAATGGATCTAGAGGGCTGAAAATCTGAACAGTATTCCGCTGTGTTCCAATAGCAATTTGGCAACTTAGGTACTGATCAGTTAAGACAAAATTGAAATTCCTTGAAACAATGGAATTGTACACGAATCAATTAATCACGGTAATCTTTACCTAATCTTCAGACGCTGCCCAAGCCCCCTGTCTTGGGGCTCCACCCCTAGAACGACGGAAGTCACAAAGCAAATAATGAGTTGAATCGGTACCAAAGTCTGTTTTTTCTCCTGTACTGCCAAAACACCCCAAATTGAGAATAACCTGTGACTAACTTCGACTTATGTAACTACAAAAAGTTTGTTTTGGAGAAGGAATAAAAATGCTGTCTGGAAAGTAATCTCGTATTTTTTGGAGAGTGAATTGAAACCCGTTCGAATATAACAAAAGTTTTATTTATTTATCAAAAATATAATAATCACTAGTTTACCTCTGCCGTCATAAGATGACAGATTTTTTAAAACAATTTAGCAATTTCACTATACTTGAAAAATATCAAAAACATTATGTTGCTCTGCATTTTCTTGTTAATGTTCAACCAGAATGAACCCAGATTGTTAGGGATTTACAAAAAAAAGATAAATAAGGGAGATTCCTTTATAATTAACATTCAATAGTTGTACCCCTTGACAAATTTTACAGACAGAACATATAGACCATCGCATGGCGTATTATTATTCGCAATGACAATAGGCCAGTGTGAAAGTAATTCTTTTATTTCTTGTTGAAAGAATCTGGAATCCAATTCACCAGAATCGACTGGAAATCATTTCGTTTCGAAGAAAAAAAGAAAAAAATATAACCAAAAGTCAAATACAGCTATACTTCTTTAATCCGGCAATCATGGGACTTGGCCTTTGCCGGATTTCTGAAAATGCCGGAAAACAGAATTTTTTACCTTACAATTACGTAATAAATTTTAACAGTTTATCGATTTTTAATGATTTTCTAATAGTGTGCACAATAGAACGAGATTTATTTGTGTTTGGTTATGCTTTTTAATTGGTTTTATCAAAAATAATTTATAAGAATTATTAAAAACATGTCTAATTTTATGCTAAAATAAACATTGTAAGTAGTCGAATTTCGAGTTGCTCGGTTCGGTTTCAAACCGTGGTTAGGTTTTTACGCATTTAATTTGACGAGTCTATATTAAACCGCACAATTAAGGTTCAAACCACGCATTGAAACCGAACCGAAAACCTTACTGGCAGCAGATCCACAAACTAATGGCGGCAGATTTAAAACATACCGGACTATGATACTGTTATAATATGGACACCTTGTCGTAGCGTAGTAGTGGGAAAGCTAGTCTTGCTTACAATTACTACTGTAGAGTGTTTGATTTTCCTTTGGTGCTCAAAACATGTAGCCTTGTGCCAGACTAAGTAAAGCTCAGTAAATATTAAGGACGCTTCTATGTGGTGTAGTAATTGGCAAGTTAGTCTTGCTAACCATTATTACTGTAATATGTTCGATCTTCACTTAGGGTTGCCATTTAGTATTTTCCAAGACCAAAATTGGGCAAATTTAGTATACTAAACAAGGCTAGTTGGTTCCTAAAATAAACATTTGGTACTGAAGGAAAATTTACGAAACATAACAATACCTTACACACGAATAGTATGATACGACATAAATATACATAAACAACATATACAGAAAATGTGTATTTTAATCCATTTTTCCTGCAAGCTTAGTCTGATGATGGATTTTAGTTATTGGTTATTTTGGTACTGAAACTATCTAATTTGGTCCCAAACCCATACAAACCCGGTCTCAAGACCATACAAATTTGGTCCCAAGACCATACAAATTTGGTCTTGTGCATCAAAAGACAGCTGGCGACATGTGTTAAATACTCACTGCATGTATTAGTTAAAACTAATACATGCAGTGAGTATTTAACACTTGATTTCTTATAAGGAATAACCTAAACACAGTTTATGCCACAAGATGCAGTACACTTGTACAATTATGGACTGCAATTGAAGTTATTTGATTATTTTAGCACTGAAGCTACTTAATTTGGTCCTCAAACCATACAAATCTGGTCTTGTGCAACAAAACACATCTGGCAACCCTGCCTTTACTGCGTTCTCCACACTTATGGCCTTGTGCCTGATTAAGTTCAGCTGTTTTTACATAAATTCCATCACATGCGATTGCAACGATTTGGCTCGAGGTTAGAATCCTGTCGCAGATTTATTTGGCGTTACATTTAGAAAATGTATACGCCAGTGTATTCTTTAAAAAAATATCAAGTTGTCACAAAATAATTATAATTTGATATTTATGATCGTCACTGGGTGAAATAAAAGGGAAATAAAGTTGTTTTTATTCGTCTTTTTGTTTCAGAAATGAATTTTAAAAAGAGATTTTAAATGGCTGAGATTTTTTTCTTTCTCATATTTTGTTCTATGGAGAAATGACGCTGCCAACCGAAACTAAATGGCGAAAAATCTTGAAAAGAAAAGAAAAGGAGAAAACTGGTCTGGTTAGTCACCCAATAGAAACCGTCAAGTGACCAACATCTTCAGCATGCCGTGTTGGGGGTGATCAATTAAAAAATTGGGAAAAGGTGTGATCAATGAATAAGTTACATTTCTGACCTCTTGTTGGGCAGTGATCACTAAAAAAGTCTGAATTTTCAACAAAAGAAAAACAAGCGTGAATGCTGCCGGAAACAGACTAAGGGACCAATTTAGCATAAACTTACATTGCAAATTGAACCGCTCCACTAAACACCTATTTAGGGTGGAGGTGTTCAAAATACACAACAAAAGTCTGAATTTTCAAAAAAAACAACAAGCGTGAATGTTCCTGGCTAGAAACTAGTGATCAATTTAGCATAAACTTACATTGCAAATTGAACCGCCTCACTAAAAACCTATTTAGGGTGGGGGTGTTCAAAATACACAAAAAACGTTTTTTCTAGACATAATAGGGAGTAAATGTTTAAATGTCCAGCCCTCTAGCTCCATTGGTGCGACCTGTACGTATCATACATACATACATACATAGCCAGCCAGCCAGACCGACTTGAAAACTGAAGAAACCTATGTTGACAGTTTTGGTTGACGGTTTCTAATAGGATGGCCTTATTACAAGCAAGATGATATGGAAATGAATTACTGGCGATGAAGGGAAACATATTTCGGGGCCCGGCGTGAGGTGAACAAGGAACATCATCCATCACATTGGCTTGTCTGCTGCCATTTTGGATTTATTGCCGTCTGACGGAGATAAAGCATTAGCCTGAAAATTACATGCGCCTCTAAGTTTGCATTCTGAGACTTGTCAGAGGTTCACATTTGGTCCTGCTCTTCGACTTAAGCACATAAGGTCTCTTCATGGCTGGGTCGGATACAACGAATCATATATACGTACTCTTTATTTCTTTCTTTCCTTTTTTATTGTTGGCTGTAATTGATTACCTAGCATTGCAAATGGCGCCCTTGATGATACCAGTTCTACGACGAATTGCTTCCCAAGATCTGCCCTCGCTATCAGAATCAATCTCCAAGAGTTTAAATTCAAATATCAACCACCTAACACCTTCAAGACCACCGACACTGCTACACAGCCAACTAAACTCAGAACAGGTTTGGTTAGTCTCTCAATAGTAACCGGCATGCGACCAACGTCTTCTGGTAGCATGCCGTGCTGGGGGTGATCAATTAAATAATTGGAAAAAGGGGTGAGCAATGAATACGTTACTTCTCTCGCCTTTTGTTTGGCAGTGATCAATAAAAAGATACAAGCTGTGAATGCTGCCGAAAACAGACTAAGGGACCAATTTAGTATAAACTTGCATTGTAAATTGACCCCCACTAATAACCTATTTGGGGGGTGGGTAAAAAACGTTTTTTTTAGACATAATAAAGAGTAAATGTTTAAATTGTCCGCCCTCTAGCTCCATTGAAAAAAAGTCCAAAAACACAAGCGTGAATTCTGCCGGGCACAAACTAAGGAAACATAAACTTACATTTCAAATTGAACCCCGCCACTAAAAAGGGGCAACGTGTTTTTTGACATAATAAGGAGTAAATGTTTAAATTGTCAGCCCTCTAGCTCCATTGGTGCAACCTGTACGCGTGATACATACATAGCCAGCCAGGCAGGCCAACTTAAAAACCTAAGTTGACACTTTTAATTGGCAGTTTCTAATATGCTACAAAGATTAACAAAAGAAATCGAGAAATGGGTGATCGAACAAGTTTGGTTTATCAAATAATGGAGATCCGTAATTGCTGAATACGGCGGTGGATGAGTCAACCGTTTCATTGAGGCTGTAACAATCTTGGCTTGGTCACCAAAGAAACATCTAGTCTAGCGTTATCCTGATAGAATATTACGCCTTTCTCTTAACTAATTCCGGGCGTTTTTCGTCGATTTCTGTCTTCAATTAATCTAATTGGGAATAGTACTTATTCGTTATCAATCGTTTGATTCTCTAGAACGAGCTCATAATGATAGACTGTCTTCCTTCCAACCCCGCCATATACACAGCATCACCTTTTTTTTTTTGGGGGGGGGGGGAGAAAAGTCTTTGGTACAGTTAGTTGTGGTTCATTTCGCTTGCCCCCACGATCTCTTTCTTTCATCTATCGCAACAATTTGTTTAAAAATCGAAACATTTTAATACGATCTAGTATTTCTTAGGTTTATTTCGTGGAGTATTGTTTAACACGAAACCTCGTAAACCACTTTTGACACGTTCGATCATCCATAGTACCTTTTCCATAAACTGCACAAATCTTTTCGTTTGAGTTGCAGTTTTACCTGTCTTAAAATTTAAAAAAGCATAATATGCCGAAAATGTGGTTTATTTTCTTCCTTCTTCAATTAAAGAAGATCAAAGAAATGATGAACTTATATACGATATTACGATATTTTTATCACATTTTGCGAGGCTGTGTGAAGTAAAGTTTGCATGCATAATCCACTTTATGGTACTAAACGTTATTTGACAATCGAGCACGTAGGAGTCTCAGAATCTTCTGGCGTTTTCGACGCGAGTTGTGCACACCACCCGAGCTGTGCACAAACTTAAATATTTGTCCCTCTTTGTGGAGTTAGATGACTGACTCATTGGTGAAGAATCAGGTCGCATGTGCCGTGTTCGAATCCGTGCACAGGTTGGAAAAGCTTGATTTCTTCCAAAAAGATAGATTTGGCAGGTGACAAGAAAGTTCACCTGGCCTCAATCCTACCGAGGATCTTAAAGCCGTCATGAAGGAGTGTGTTGAAAAATGTCCTCTTAGATTTGCCCAAAGGAGAGCAGCATTTTCGACTACGTTTTACGGGGTTGATTGACGAAGATTTAGAATAATTAAAAGGTGAACAATAAATACTCAGAACCCTCCTAGGCTAGTTTAAAACTAAATTGGATTTCGTGAAGGTTTCTGGTGCGTTGATTTGGTGCTGCTTACAAAAATGTCGTTATTTTTTTAGACATCATTTATGCGTTCAAATTTGGGAAGATTTCTACTTGAAATGCTGGGATACTAAAGCGAGATGAACATGTGATACTTTTAGTAATTACGAGAAAGAAATTAAAACATAACATGCATAACATATCAAATAGATAATCTCTTCTACTATTAATCTCGTGTTTCTTCTTATTTTAATGCTTGATTACACCCAGTAGTAAGTAGATGCAATGGTCTTAAATTGTCCGAATTTCTTATATGAAACATTATTTATCACCGCTACCCACAACACTGGTTTAAATACTGTTGCTGTGTTTATGTTATCCATGTGTTCTGGCATCTATATGTATCTATGTATCTATCTATGTATGTATCTATGTATCCGGATTCGCCCAGCCCTAAATGTTCATTGTAGAAACTTGAAATTTTGCACACACACTCCCCTCAACGAGTAGGGAAAATGTCCCCGCCCCTCAAAAAAAGATTTATGTTTTTAGTGTGTGGTTGTATGTAAGTTTATGCTAATTGAACCCTTAGTTTGTGTCCAGCAGCATTCTCACTTGCTTTTTTGAAAACTTTGATTTTAGTGATCACTGCACTGCTAATTTACAAGGTAAAAAGAATCATATATAGGTGGCGGTGATTCATAATTTCCATTGGAATGCTAGTTATTATTATTAATGTTTTGCTACTATTTATTTCATTGTATTTTAATGCTTGTTTACACCTAGTAGTAATTAGATATAATACTCTTAAGTTGTCCGAATTTCTTAGATGAAGCATTGCCGTTATTATTAATCTTTGACTCGTATTTCTTTCATCTTAATATGCTGCTTGTTTACACCTAGTAGTAAACAGATGTAATAGTCTTAAATTGTCCGGATCTTTTAGATGAAACATTGCCATTATTATTGACTTTTGACTCGTATTTCTAAAGAAGAGAAAACGCTGGTAAAAGCTTATTTGATTCGTCCCACTTGATTTTTATTTTATCTTATGTATAAGAGGGATATGTCTAAAGGTTATATCAAAAGGCATCTTGGAGATGAATCACATAATTTTTTCTATTTATCACTGCCAAAAGATTACGAGGCTCTTACGGTTGGGTCAAGAATAACTACAGATATTTGTTGGCAGTTTCTGAAGTGATTACAGAAAGAAGGTGCGTGGTTGTCGGATTTAATGGCTGGTTGGCTGGATTTCATTTATCAAACAATTTGGAATGCTTCTTTGGTTGAGAAGTTAGGATCTTTGAAAAAAAAAAGAATAAAAATGTTTTAAATATATAGATATAGATATAGATATATAGATATATAGATATTTGGCAGAGAAAACGGTTGGCACTTTCTATCATCTCGGCAATACTTTGTGGTTGCTTCAGCTTGGTTACCAAATTGAAAATATTCCAGATATTTGTGGAGGCTATTTCCATGGTTGATGCCATCCCAAGGCGTCTGGCAGGAATCTTTTAGAAATGTCATTGCTCATTTAACTCTACGTTTTCCCTAGCAAATTAAAAAGTAAAGCAAGCAAATTAAAAAATATACACCAATCATATTTTAAAATACGCCAATCAAATTAAAAACTACGGTAACCAAATTAAAAAATAACACAACCAAATTTTGAAATACGCCAAGCAAATTAAAAGTACGCAGCGCAAATTAAAAATACGCAGCGCAAATTTTAAAAAATACGCCAAGCAAATTAAAAACTGCGGAAACCAAATTAAAAACTACTGAAACCAAATAAAAAAAATAAGGCAACCACATTTTGAAATACGCCAAGGAAATTTAAAATACGCCAAGCAAATTAAAAAAAAAATTGCTCGTTTCCGGTTTCAGGCGTGTTTTTGTGTGTGTGAGTGTGCGCGCGCGTGTGTGTGTGTGTGTGGTTAAAAACGACAGACAAGGAATTTTTTTAAAAATTTTTCGGTATTTCTTGTTTACCAACAAGTGAACGTATTTTAGGGCGCAAAGAGTGTAGTTATTGTCCCAAATTGTGAAAACAAGTTTGTATAAGTACAAGTATATGTATATATATAATCGCTCTCCTTCTTTCACTGTACCCAACCCCCTTCTCTCTCTCTCTCTCTCTCTCTCTCTCTCTCTCTCTCTCTCTTTAACTTCCCCGATGGCTCTCTTTCTTGAAGGCCCAATGATACCAAGTAGAGTGCACACCCTGTATAGTTAGAGATTTTAGGATCAAATATTTCTTCATCACTCGTGCAAGTTGTTGACAAACTGTGGAGCGTGTTCTGCCTTATTGGAAGTATTGCTCGGAGTAGACGGGTTTAGAAGAAAATTAAATCTCTATACAATAGTGGTAGGGGTGTACTTATTTATGGGCGATACTGTATCTATCCATCCAGATTTTGTAGGCACACACACACACTCTCTCTCTCCCCCCTCTCTCTCTCTCTCTCACACACACACACACACACACACATACACGCGTGCACACACACGCATATGATAGGATGGTGACCCAAGGAAAACGTTATTTTGCAGGTTACAAGAACTTGAACCATGTCTTTTCCAATATATTTGCATGCTCCACCAGGGCTGACCCGTCCATTAGGCGAACCTAAGCGGTCGCCTCGGGCCCAAAGGTCCTAAGGGCGCACCCCAAACTGAAAAAAGTCGTTAGAATACAATGGGGGGGGGGCACACATTTTAAGTCTCGTATAATCGTATATAACATGAAACCCAAGCACTGGCCCCGTGCACCACCAACTGAGCATTATTTGGATTTATATAAAAAAATTTTTAAAAAGGGGCAGCTGCTGGTTGTGAATAACGTAGATGCGGGTGTCAATAAACGTAAACCCCTAAAAATCCTAGGTATGCCAAAAAAAGGGGCCAAGTGGAAGTGTCGAAGGCGTTGGAGCTTTTCTGTGCACTTCTGCGTGGGTGTGGAATTGGTTCGTCTCTTTTAATGCCCCAAGACAGCTGCACTGCGAAGATTTTTAATTGACGTATAGGTTGACGAGCAGGAGCATTTGTGCAACTCGACGCGGAACTCCTGTCGACAAACTGGTCCTTATCTGGGAGCTACACAGTTTGCATGTGTCTTATGCCTTTAGTGACACCATGCTTCAACGGTGTGAAGGCATTTTGTTATTTTCCGCTTAAACATAACACACACGAACAACACATCCGCCTACACAGGGCGTGCACTAGGTACCGGCAACACGAGCAGTCGCCCAGGGCGTCACGTGCTAGGGGACGCCTGTCATGTGTCTGAGAGACTGTTATAATAATGAATCTGTTATATTCATCAAGTGATGTTGTGAAACTCTGATGCCGTGTCCAAACTGGTTTCTTTTACCTGATTATTGTAATACACTTTTTATTTTTCTCAAATGTAAAACATAAATAATTAAGATATGGTAAGATAGGTGTTAATTTTAAAATGTTAAGGTTTTTTTTTTTTAAATTTTGAAGTTTTAGAATTTTAAGATTTTATAACATCCAGGACACTGAAATTGAAAAAATATTTTTCATTTTCATAGTTTATTGTAAATAAGATAATACAATTTTTAAAGGGCACCCAAGTTCAGCTTGCAGGGGCACCAGCAAACATAGGGCTGGCCCTCCGCCTACATATCCAAACACTCACATATATATTGAAATGGTTCTTCGGACGGTTGAACTCCTTCTTGTTATTTATGTTATAAACACGTTTCGGCCGATCCATTATATCTTATCTGTGCGTTTTCATATACATTCAATAGACGCATATATTTAAACGATATAAACTATCTACGCGCATGCGTGAATATATGTTATTAAGTATCATACGTATTTATAACAGTTTTAATCACTATCAGCCTCAACAGTTCTACCCGACCTAGGAGCATCATTCGGCAAGAAATCTCCAGCACGAAACTTCACAAACCACTTTTGACACGTTCCATCTTTCACAGTACCTTCTCCATAAACTACACAAATCTTATTTTTTGCGTTTGAGACGCATTTTTACCTGTCTTGAAATCAAAAAAAATTTGCTTATTCTTTTCCATCTTCAATCAATTCTCGACTCTTCGGGGTAAATTTTGCTCGGGAAAAAAAATACTTCTTACCAATTATTTCAAAGTTTGCATTCTTCCCGGTAAACGAATTCAGTATTTTTTCTTAAAAAAAAAACAAAAAAATAAAAAACACCTCAATCCAAATCTATCTATCTACTACTAATAATAATGATCAGTGTGATTTTCTTGGTGCGCTGTCAGTAACACTCGACTCTTCCACTGCGATCAATACATCTCCAATGTTAGAATCGAAAAGCAAAGATTACGCCAAGTGTGACATTTTCTTGGATTTTAATGGTCATTGTTCCATTCTAAGCGTTATTATGGTAATTCTGTCAAAGAAGGAGCACTGTAGACATGTAAGTAATGCGGTGATTCTTTGATAACTTGGCTGAAACAAAAAAGTTATCAGGTGCCTTAATCGAGCTATACACTCTTGACTACGTCTAGTAGATGGCTTTGTAGTAAATAAAGGATAAAGGAGTATCATCTGGAAATATTAGATATACCAAATCTAGGCAGATTACGATTCATCAAGTGCATGTTACGCCGAATCGATGAAATTGCCTAAATGGCGAAATTTACTTATTTCTTTGTAAAACAAAGTTTGATTTCACTTTGAATACATAAACTTTTGATCGAAAAAAATAGTTGTTTTATATCCTTGTTTTGATTAAATAAAC
>VCCN01002889.1:322962-334576 GCA_006491835.1 Architeuthis dux
GTAGGTTGACCACAAGATAAGAGAATTAACAGCCAAAATTGATGAGGAATGAAAAGTGACAAGGCAGCCTGTATCTTACACAAAAAAAGAAGGAGACAAATAAGAAGTAATAAAATAAAGAGACAGATAGTATGGCCTGGAGGGAAATCCTTTCCTTGAGACACACCCACTAGAACAATGAATGGGCAGAAAAATCAACAAATTAAAAGATTGAAAACATTTTTTTTAGTATAAATTGGAACTTTTAACTGATGCTATATCGACTTAAATAATCCAGAGAGTGAAACCAGTTGTACAACTCGTTGTGGATCAATATATATATGAATATCAATATGAATATCAATATATATATGAAATCAAATTATAGATAATTGTATATCCAATCGACAGAATATGATAATTATAATGACACTTATTAGTGAGAGCCTATATTTGCCAGGAGTCGGTGTGAGCGACTACTAAACGAGCGTCCCAAATCGTAAATGTGAATAAAGAAATGAACTTTGTGCGAGGATCGAACCCGCGTCCACCTTGGTGCAGTAGTATACAATGTGTATTATGTAATATCCTTTTTAAATAATTTTTCCAGGCTGATTTGTCATCACTGATGAGTATTTCACATTTACGACCTGAAAACAATGATCAATATGTTGAAGATGACAGAAATTCATATTTTGGTGACAGCTGATTAAGTGCCATAAACGGTGAATTCATAAGACAGGGATATCTCTCATGATGACATTATGGTAAAATAACGGACTCGGCTTATATTTGTTGATTTTCTGAAATGTTATGTTCAATCCCAAACTCATCTTATACTCACGGTCAACTTATATTCAAAAAAGGGAACATTGATATTGCTCCCACTTCTCTAAGACACTATTATAGTTTCATTATTTATTTTTTATCAAATGAAGTATTGTAAATCATTATTAGTAATCACAGCTACCCACAATATTGGTTTATTGCTGGGTCTAGGTTATGTGTTCTGACATTTATATGTATCTATCTATGTATCTGGACTTTTCCCAGCCTTAAACATTCATAGTAGAAACTTGAAATTTTGCACACACACTCACCCCAATGAGTAGGGAAATGGTTTTTTTTGTGTTTTGAAAATCCCCCCCACCCTGAATAGGTTTTGAGAGGGGGGTTCAATATGCAATGTAAGTTTATGCTAAATTGGTCATTAGTTTGTGCCCACATGTTTTTTTGAAAATTCAGATCTTTTTTAGTGATCACAGCCCAGCAAAAGGCGAGAGAAGTAACTTCATTGATCATCCCTTTTTTCCAACTTTTTAATTGATCAATCCCCAACACAGCATATATGGGTGATTCATAATTTTCCTTGGAATGCTAGTTAATAATCAGATCAGAAATAAAGAATAAGCTTTCAGTGAGACTCGAGTTAACGCCAGCAAAAGTTTATTCTTTATTCCTGATCCACGCTGCTTACTCACTGCTGAAGGAAGTTGGCCTGAGTAAAAGCAACTGGAAAAATAAGATGGAATTAAATAGTAGTACAAACATTAATAATGTATTGTAGTTATTCTCAATACTGCGACTTAATGATTTTGACCCTTTCGGCTGGGGCCTAGATTACGCCGACTGCATACCCTGCAGAGTGGTAAGAACCCCCAAACAGGGGCCATCTGTTTTTTCACCAAAATTGCAAGACTCTAGTTAAAAAAAAATAACCTTTCACCAAAGTATCAAAACACTATTTTTTTAAAAATAACCTTTCACCAAAGTAGCAAGACTTTTAACATTTTAAACTGATTTCGGCATTAAATGACCCATCAAGGGTTGATGTGTCGCTAAAACAATCAATCAATCTTAATGATTTCTTATGTGTTAATAATGGCTCACTTGTAATCAATTGCTTACCGAACAATGAAATTAGATTTTTTTCCTTCTGACTTTTTCGCTTTCGCAGGAAGAATGCTGGGTCTTTTTCGCTCAACTTTGCGCCAATTGTAATCCTTAGCAATGCTCTCATGTTGCAGAGTGGATATCAGGTATGTCTTCTGATTGCCAATATATGGTTCAGTTGGGGGTAATTGGAGTAGGTCAAACTGCCCAACCTGTCCAGAAATAGTGCAAAAATCATTCTTGATCAAATGGCACTTCTTGTAAATATTAGGTTGTTACATATGAATTGAATGGTAAGATGAAGGATGATATAAACAACAAAAAATGGTAAATACTTAATCAAAATATGATCCATTTGAAGCAATAACCCTTTTCCAATGATCCTCTAATGATAAGAGGCCATCTTTATAAAATTGTAAAAGTTTAGTGATCACACATTCAGTAAAACATATTAAATTATTGAACCTTTTATTACGAATATGAAGTTCAAAATGATTGAAATAATGATAATCTACAGGCTGTCCCTAAAGTCTGGACACATAGGCAAAATGCATATTTTCAATAAAAAAAGTTTTTAAAAACATTTTATCTAATTGAAATATTAATAAATAACATCTTCAATGTGTTTTCCACCATTTGTGATGCAAAGTTCAATGCGCTTTGCGAGATTCACATGAACCCGATGCATTAACTCCACATTTCAGTCAATTTGAGCACATTCATTTATGATGCGTTCCCTCTGGTGTCTCGTATCTTTAATTTTCATTGAGTACACCTTCTCCTTTAGCATACCCCAGAAAAAGAAGTCAATTCAATATGTGGGGCAAAAAAAATATAGTTAGTTATAAATAGTGATATTTCCTATGTGTCCAGACTTTAGGGACACCCTGTATAGAAGAAATGTTAGGTGAATACGGAGGATGCTGCAGAACTTCATATCCTAATTTCTAATCATAGACGCAGTCAGTTGAGAGATGTGGGATCAGGAACTGTCATGGAGTATTTCATTCAGTTCATGTGGGACTCATTTTTCCAACATTTTAACCTTTCCTGTTGCCTTCAGATGACGCGATAAATTTGCTGTTGAGGTCCTAAAATTAGAAATCTACAAGGATCGGTGTGTGTGTGTGTGTGTGTGTGTGTGTGTGTGTGTGTGTGTGGAGGTGCAAAGTGGCACAATGTTTACTAGCCCAGAAAATGGAATTGGTTATGTTCACTTCACACCCTTAGGAAAGACATGAATTCACTCGTCCCTGTATTCTGTTCCATCATCAGATATCTTGACAAAATATCTTGTCACTGGCATGTCATGATGGGATGGAGAAGAAAATGGGAGAGTAAGAACTTGGGCAATCCATTCTCCTATAACTATGGATAGTGAGAAAATTGAAAGAAGCTGCATACACCAGCTTGATGGCTAATTGCATACGATTTCATAGTAGTATGAATTTCTTTGTTCAGCAGGGAAGGAATTGGGTAATAGCCCTATGCATAAATTAGTATCACCTGTGTTACGTGGATGGCAGTGAATGGTCGCTGGGAATGGACCAAGCCAGTTAGTACATTAGCGACTGTTATTCTGTTCCCATCTCTTTCCTCACAAATTATACACCTGAAGAAGGTTGTATAATGTGTTGGCCAGAACATTGTGATAACAACATCAACAACACAAAGAAGAAGTTCAATTTGTCTGAACAAATTGTGGAATGTTCAACTAAATAATTTCTTTAAAAAAAATCTTTTTTTAAATTAAGTTCTTTTTAAAAGTACAATATGGTAGGACTAAAATTTGAATCATAAATCTATGAAAGTTTAAACTCAGGCATAAGTTTCATCTTTCATGGGTTCGTTCAAAGTTTGTTGGTACCAAAGTTCTTCTTAAAAGTAAATCAAGTAATTCAAAGAATTTTGGTGATACATAGATAATCCAGAACATCTGGTCGACATCTGTTTACACATGTTAGAAAAGAAACACTAGCATATATACGCCCACGCATACATATTTTTATCTCCACCTACTGAATAGAATTTCTTCTAGTATGCAATTTAGGTTATAGATAGATAGATAGATAGATAGATAGATAGATATACAGCAATGGGGTGTGATCAAAGAGGGTCATGGATGGCGTGATCAAATCAATTCTCTCATATTTGGTAGCATGACGTGATTAAATGAGATGCCATGTAACCAACTAAGCACACACCGCCAGATGCTAATGTAGATTTGGCTAGGGAACACATATATGTTGCTATCAGTAAGCATTTTCGTGCTTTCATCCACACGCAGCTTCTCTTAGCTGCTTATCAAACGCACAGAACTTTGGCCCTACAATCCACACTGTCGGAAGAGGTCAGACGATTTGAAATAAGAAAACCGTTTTCCTTGTTCGACTCAGACGATAGAGAATGAGGAAACCATGGCATTTATTCAATCTTTTATCTCTCTAGTCGATGTCCGAATAAAGCGAGGGCTGCTATCAACCATAGAAGAGTGAGTTATGCTGTTTTCTACAACTACTACGACAACAACGACAGCAGATCACTAGCTGTTGTACAACCTGGTTTTATTACAACTGGCACAATGACCAGCTGTTAGAAACTGTCAACCAAAATTGTCAACATAGGTGTCGTCAGTTTTTAAATGATTCTAGCTGACTGGCTAATTCTGTATGTATGTATTGCACATACAAGCTGCACCAATGGAGCTAGAGTATTGAAAATTTAAACTTTTACTCCTTATTATGCTTAGAGAAAACTTTTTTTTGTTTTTTTAAAAAATGCCCCCCTCCCCAATAAGTTTTTAGGGCTTTTTAATTTACAATGTACGTTTATGTTAAATTGGTTCCTTTGTTTGTGTCTGGCAGCATTCACACTCGTTTTGTCTTTTTGAAAATTCGGACTTATTAGTGATCCAATAATTCATTGATCACCCCTTTTTCCAATATTTTAATTGATCATCCCCAACAGAGCATGCTGCCAAAAGACATTGGTTGCGTGACAGTTTCTATTGAGTGTCTAACCAGACCTGTTTTTATGGTAATTCTTCCTGGTGTTTTATACAATAACTCTACCTTATTTGGCACCACTGCCATTTTCCTCTTTTCTTCCAGTTTTGAGGGCTTCAAAACAAAAATTGAAACATCACTGTCCAGCTCAGGAGCGGAACATCTTGTACAATTTGCGGAACACCTTGTACAATTTGAACAGACTTTCTTCAGTGTAAAATAACTTCTGTATTTGCTCGGATCGGCTTGAATCTGTTTTTTGAGCAGGAATAAAGGCATCCTACAAAAGGAACAATAATTAAAAATGTATGATACAGTATAATGGAAGTATAAGTGCACACTTCATAAAAAACAAAAACATATTAGGGCAGGTTACATAATGAATTCAAGCAGGGAGAAGGCAGGGGTGTAGCTATAGATTTTGGGGGATTTGTGGACCCGCAGGGAGAGGCATAGCTCCTTGTGAAGCCCCCTCCAACATTTAGTGAGATTTGTCAGTAGAAATGCAGTAAATGAACTACTATTTATAAAGCTTTTAGGGACGTCTGCATTTTCAAATAGACCACCCATCCAACAGCAACACCTCTTGGAGGAGGATATCAACAAAATCCAGTTAAGAGTTTCAGAATTAAAAAACAAACAAAGATAGCCTACCTTGCCGAGAGCTTATTCGTTATTTCCGATCTGTGTTGTTGACTAACAACCGTAGAATGACGGTCTGAGTAGTTGCGATGAAAAGCAACAGAAATTAAGATGAAACAAATACTACTCAAAAATTAGGAATGAAAGATAACCAAATTCCACTGATAAACCAGTCAGCAAAACAATTTAAAGATTGCTTTTCAAGAGGTTTTGGTGTACCAAAAAGCATCTAATGCTTGAACCAAATTCTAATAGTACCAGAATTAAAAAGTATAAGTTATGAGGATAGGCTAAAAGTGTTAGGGTTAACATCGTTAGAAATTAGGAGGGATCAGAGAGACTTAATAGAAATGCTTAAGATTATGTGTGGTTTAGAAGTAGTAAACTCTGATGTATTTTTTTACTAGAAGTGGGTACAAAGGACTGAGAGGCCACACATATATGGTAGAAGCAAATAGAAGTAGATTGGATATCAGAAAATTCTTTTTTAGCAATAGAATGGTGGGACTTTGGAATAGATTACCGGAATATGTAGTGCTATCAACAGATGCAAATGATTTTAAGAAGAATTATGATGTTTATTACACCACTGTAAATGGTTAAGATCTTAGATATTGTGTAAATATGATTGTTATGATGTGTGCTCGTATATGCAAATTGTATACTTTTTTTTTTCACACTATAAAATGTTTTAAAATGTTCTAAAAATGTTCTAAATATCTGGATTACGGATTTAAGGGAAAAAACTTAGTACAGTGCAAAACTAACTGGGAAGAAATGGGATAGTAAGATTGTGTTATGTCAGTTTTTCAAGTGGGCATGTCCTGATTACCAGCCTTGAAAATCAGCAATTGAAATCCTGGATTTACCTAGGCTAAAACACTGACTTCTGGCACCAATGGGAAATATGCAACTATTTGAGTCATTGTTAGTCCACTATTGAGCTAAGTGAATAACTTGATTACTTTGTAGAGACAAAGATTCACTCATTTATACCAACGTCCCAAAAGACAAAACATAAAGTAGCAATCACCCTATCTTATATCAGAAGGTTGTAAATGATTCCAACACAGCAATAATCTACATAGCCTCATCACAAAGTAAAACAGCCACCAGAAGAAAAAGTGACTTAAAACTGCATATGCAACATCCCATGCAGATGCAGCAGAAAATAGAGACATAAAACCAGCCAATCCTTGATAAGACTTTGGAGAACATCACGGAAATGGAAAACTCAAGTAGGGCTGTGCAAGTATGGTATTAAAAGCACACTAACCCGACGGAACAAAAGTTAAGATCGTTGATGAAGAATAACTCGAGAAAAGATGTACATTGAAGAAATCGGCTCATATGCTATGACCAAATAATTTGATAAGTAAATCAATAGAGGTATACACCATCCACACCATTAAAAAAGAAGCACAAAGTTTAAGGCTCCTAAATTTCTCTACCAAAGTATGTTATGGGACAACAAGTTAAATAAGAATGCTGGTTCCTGCTGCAGCGCTACTGTTGCTCCCAAGTGTTGGGCTACGAAGTGCAGGATTACACCTTCCCAGTAAGATGGAGGAACTGGTAGAACGAGGGTTCAAATCTGTAGGGAAGATGCCAGTCATGACAAAAAAGCAAGATATGAGAGGAACACGCCTCACTGGATGGAATAAAGGGTTCATTCCGGAGAGTACACCAGCTGAAACATGATGAAAATAACAAAGATGGGGATGTCAGAATTGTTGAAAAAAATATTTGACAATTTTCAATGTTTGCGGAATGCGAGTTCAAATCTCGTTGGAGGCTACTTTTTCTGATCCATACTGCTTACTTAACTATCACAGAATGTAAAAAATGAACTGAGCATTGTGATAAAAAGCAACAAAAATAAGATGAAAGAAAAAGCAATATTAATAAAAATTAAATTAAATTAATAATGATAATACTTCATCAAAGAAATTTCGCCCCCCCCCACCCCTTGAAACCATACACACTTATCCTGGCGTCCCTTCCACTTTTTGAAATGGTATGCAAAGTCCCTTTTCGGAATCACTATCAGCTGCCTTGACACGTTTTCCTTAATCTTGTCCACGGTCTGAAATCTTTTCGGGAAAAGCCAGATGTCGCAGGGAGCCAAATCGGGACTGCACAGGGGCTGACAAAACCTGCACAAAACATGATCCCAACAGTCACACAGTACATAAGCTCACTCAATGGCGTCTCACTGCTGACTGAGTAACCCCACGGAAGAGTGTCTGTTCGCACATGCTCAGTAAGATTCCCTCTGATTGATTGCCAACTAACATCAACACAACCGGTTCTCGAGATATTCAAAATGGCTGGATACTTTCCGGACACACCTCATAATTACTATTATCTTACTAGTTTCTATTCCATCTTGTTGCTTTTTATCACAGTGCTCAGGTTGTTACATTCTATGACCGTTAAAGTAAGCCACATGAATCAGAAATAAAAAATCCCCCCTCCTCCGACAGGACTTGAACTCTCATCCCATATCCCAGGAATCCATCTGACATGGATGCTGCTTTTACCGATTTGGCCAATTCATGCTGCTCCCTTTAACAATCGTAGAATATAATGACCTGGGCTTTGAGATAAAAAGCAACAATACGATGGAAGAAAAACGTGTGAAAAATAAATAATGACAGTTCATCATCTAAGAAATTTTGGACAACTTAAAACCATAGATTGTGTATAGCAGACATATGGTGAATGCAAAAAGTATCTGATACATTACAAAAAGTTCATTTTAACATACTCATACAGCTTTAGAATTGGCAGAATTTGGTGCAAAAATTTTATTTTTGTACACAACTTTTCAATATTGAATCTTTTTTGATTTTTGTACATATTGTATTAATATTAATCTTTGGTCCAAATTCTGTCAATTTTGAAGATGTATAAGTATGTTAAAATGAACTTTTTGAAATGCATTGCATATTCTGTGCGTTCACTGTAAAGATACCCTGTGTAAGAGAATAAAATGCATAAAATGTACCAAGAGAACACAGGGTAGATATTCGGTTATTGCTCTGTGCGTCATAGAGTTCATACGTATAAGATTAGACACATAAGAAAAGGGTATTTAACTTTGTTTAAAATCAGCATTTACCTTCTTCGTGAACTTAGGGCAACATGTGTTGCTGACTTGGCACGGTGAAATGAATCTAAAACCCTGTAATTAGGATTCTCTCAATCACAGTGCTTTACCCACAAGTGCGACAAGCTCAAGAGTAGGTTACAGTTGAGGTAGACGATGAAACATAGTATTAATGTCGCAAATAATATCATAATATTCTGAAGAGAGAACAATCAAAAGTTAATATCCAAACATTTTCATTGTGATGATTACTAAGTGAACTTGCAGTGCAGGGTCGGTGCAAGTGTTACATTGCGCACGAGGCGAGAGTTGAAATTTGCACCCCTGATTTCTTTTCAGTTTGAAGTGTGTCCCTAGAACTTTTGTGCCCTAGATGACTGCATAGGTTCGCCCAATGAACAGACATGCCCTGAACTTCTGTAATACTGTTGTATGTGGTCTAGTCGGACTATTTTCCTCATCTTTGTTGTTTATTCTTCACAACATTTTGGTCGTGTATCCTCCGGCCTTCCTTGGACGTCTATCTATGCGCATCCCCTCACATACACATCAGGTCTGGTTTTTTTGCTTCTCTTTGTTTTGGGGATTGTCTCCCATTGACCTCCAATTGAGCTTTGCACACACTCACTTCTCTTGGGTCATGTCCATGGAGACCCAAGTTCATAGCCTGCTCCTTCCTGATCAATTGTCTCTACAAGCTATTCATGCCAATATTCGGTCTGCGGGTCGAATTAAAACGAACACGGGGAAAATAGTCCTATTAATCCATATACAAAAATACTGCTAACAATATTCAGACAAATTCTGTAACACCTTTTAGTTTTTATTAGCCCCAAAATATTCTTACCAGCATAGTTTCCTCTAAGATGTGCACATGTGCATGCGTGCACACGTTTTGCAACCAGCGCACAAATGAAATAAATGTGCACACAAAATATTAGTTACCTAAAATAATGTAGAGTTGAATAGATTTTGATTTAACCATTTTCTGCAACATTAATAATCTGTGAATTGATGGGTGTACTTTTTATTAATTTATTTGGACATTGCATCACATAAAAACAGAAGTACTCATTGATATTTTATTTAATGCAGAGGCGGGGTGCCGGAGCTCTGGTGCGCAATATATCTGTGGGACCCTGAAAAATCAAAAACAATAATCTAAAAAAAAAATCTAAAAGAGTAATCTTAAGAAAATCTAAAACTATGATCTTTAAAAAAAAAAATCTTTTTTTTTTTTTGGGGGGGGGGCTCAGTCGCACCTAGCACCTCCACTGTTTAATGGAACAACAAACAGAACAAAGTACATAGTTCAAAGTATAGAGTAAAATCCTGACTGATGCAATTATACTTGCACTATATTAAAACATGTCAATACAGTTTTATTAGCCATGAGAGATAGGCAGTGTCAAAATTATCTTGAAACTATTTCAAGTTTACAAAAGCATTCAGTGCGCACATACTTTGTTACAGGAAAAACATTTGCACAACACAAGATTTTTGTACACACTGGCTACTAAAAATTAGAGGGAACATTGCTTACCAGTACTGAAAAATTGGTTCCAGAAGACTTCTCTGTATTGCCATCAGTTTTTCATCTGTCAAAGATTTCCAGTCGGTTATATCTATTGTGTGTTTAAGATCCATTGGAAGTTCAAAATGTGGAGTTGTGTTGTAATACTTATTTTTAATCATCAAGATGCTTCTGCCAAGAAAAAGAAAATCGCTTAGTCTAAACCAGAAAAATTTCAATTACATATTTCTTAATATAGGACATTCAAAACTGTAATTCCTGCAACAAAAGTCAACAGTTCTCTGAAAGCCAAAAGGTTTTACGATCAGACTTTTTTGAATCGGTTAATAGCGTCCATAAGAAAAGAATGATAGATATGAGTAGCGAAGGAAGAGGATTATTTGTTTCTATTTTACGTCACACTACGTCATATAATTCTTCTTTTAAATCAATTCTCGAAATAAAAAATAGAAAATACAAGAAAGAAAGAAAGAGAAGGTAGAGAAAGAAAGAAAGAAAGAAAGAGAAGATAGAGAGAGAGAGAGAAAGAAAGAAAGAAAGAGAAGATAGAGTAAGAAAGAAAGAAAGAGAAGATAGAGAAAGAAAGAAATCAAGCAATCAAAGAAATCAATTGGAAACAAATAGTTTTATTACAGAAACAAATATTGACAAATGTAGCCAATGCTGACAAAAATTGTTTAGACAACGTCGCAGATTTTGAACAGAGTCTGTTCTTTTTTTTTTTGTTCAAATTATAGTGATAGCAATTCACATAAGAATTAAAAGAAAACGCTGTGGAATAAAATGCGCAAGGGAGGTTACTGGGAACTCAAAAAAAGAGTTATGTACCTTGAACTGTTTATTTGAGAAAAGATTCATCACGAGTAGTTAGTATTTCGTTTTAGGGGTGCGGTGTGACCCAGTATGTAATGGCACGGAGATTGGACTCGGCGAGCAAACTCTGGCTGGGACAGATTGTGTTCACGTTGCACTAATGCCCCTGGGGAAGGCATGAATCCATCTAACCCCCACCCACAGCTATGTGTAAAATAGCGCAGGGTGGAGTCAGTGACGCCACTTCGAGTAGTTGTCGCCTCTAAGTCTAATTTCACATATCGCAGACGGGCTGAGTAAGTAATGTGTTATGTGGAGCCCAAGCAGGCATGCTGAAGCCGGAGCCACTGTAAAGGCACTTACTACTTACTTTTATAATGAGTTAGTATTTCTTTTACAATCTTACAAGGAGTAGAAGTCCTCAATTAAGATTGGGAAAGGGCTTTTTGGTGTTACAGGGGACTTATACCAAATTATGAATTGAATAGAATAATAAGTTCATTCGAATTCTATTTTGCCAAGCTATTCTTATTTCTCATAAAACCCAAAACATATCTTATATCATCAATACAATCATTAACACAACAGCAACAAATTCCAATGGAAATTATGAATCACCGCCACCTATATATGCTT
>VCCN01002889.1:338120-352913 GCA_006491835.1 Architeuthis dux
TAATGGGATTGCCATGGGAGGCTCTCTACATGACCCATGTCTGCTTGCAGCACCTGGTATTCCTAGACAGTCACCCATCTGGTTACTGACCAGGATGGACATTGCTTAACTTCAGTGATTGCCATAACCCTTAAGGTGAGTGAATAGGTAAACAGTATATTTTTTAATGTTCAACAGATTTTTTCACTCTCTCTCAATATTGTAGGAAAAAAATAAATAGGACTAGCATTCCAGGGGAAATTATGAATCACTGCCACCCATATATGCTGTGTGGGGGATGATCAATTAAAAAGTTAGAAAAAGGGGGTGATCAATCAATAAGTTACTTCTCTCGCCTTTTGTTGGGCTGTGATCACTAAAAAAGGTCTGAAATTTCAAAAAACATGCAGGCACAAAGTAGCGACCAATTTAACATAAATTTACATTGCATATTGAACCCCCTCTAAAAACCTATTTGGGTGAGGGGGGAATTTTCAAAAAACAAATTTTCCCTACTCATTGAGGAGAGTGTGTGTGCACAATTTCAAGTTTCTACTATGAACGGTAAGGGCTGGGCAAAGTCCAGATACATACATAGATACATAGATACATAACTACATATAATGTCAGAACACATGAATAACCTAAACCCAGTAATAAACCAGTGTTGTGGGTGCGGTGATTAAAAATACCGTAATAGAAAAAAAGGCATAATAAGTAATATTTTAAGACGCTTTTTAACCAACAACACATGTCATGTACACATTGACAACACAATTTATATATGTCCATAGGCAACATGTGGGGGGCGGGGAGTTCTGGGGGCACAATATATCTGTGGAACCCTGAAAAATCTAAAAATATTTGCGGGCGGGCAGGCGGGCGGGCACGTGGGCAGACCAGTGCCTCCACTGATATGTCATTATCACATTTTATTCAATACCTTTCCATAGAGCAAAGTAATAAAACAAAACCATAACCCCTAACCCAAACCCTAACTCCTAATCAGTGACGTTCCTAGTTCTTAGAAAGTGGTGGGGCCACTTGGGTGCCGAGATTAGGGGTGGGGGGGACAAAACTCGAAATGCATGTGACAAGAAATCTACATTTTTATACTTCACCACGTTGATATACACAACATATATGAATGATTTTTAAAATATAAGTATAATACTTTACTAAATTGAATAAAATACTACTAAGTCAAACAATTTTCACATAGTTGGACGCTAATTCCCTTTCGCAACCCCAAGCTGTCAGACGACAATCATATATCAGCTACACCCCTACATTAAAGCGTATGAAAGTGGTGGGACCAACCTAGGGGCCAGCCAAAATTCTGGGAGAGCACAGTCCCCTCTGCACCCCCTGTAGAATCGCCACTGGATTTGGGGCCCTGGGAGCTTGCTCCAACAATTAGTGAGATTCATCAGTAGAAATGCAATAAGTGAACTTTTGTAAAGCTTTTGGGGGCTCCTTCTGTTGAGGGCGTTTTCAAAGAGCACCCCCCCACCCCCACCAGCTATGCCTCTGGTTTGGAGCCATATAAAACAATGCAGCTGGTCTGCTTAAAAACGTTTATGAAAAAATTGAAAAGTTTGATATTATCTTAAATAATTGCTGATTGAAGATAACAGTGAGCACATCTTTTAACACATATATATTTTTTGAATTGGCATGAATAAGATTTAAAAATAAAAGTATTGATAAAAATTAAAAAATTTAAATTAAAAATATCTATTATTCATTTTTGACTAGTCTTTCTTTTATCTTATTTTCATTGCTTTATATCGCAGTTCTCAGGTCGTTTTGATGTTCTACGACCGTTAAGCAACATAAATCAGAAATGAAGAATTTGAACACTGTCTGACATGAACAACACTTTACCAATTAGTTAGATAGGCTCCCAACTATACAGTTCAAATCTCATGAGAGGCTATTTCGTTATTTCCGATCAATGTTGCTTAACAGTCATAGAATGTAAAAACAACCTGAGAATTGCGATAAAAAGCAACAACATAAGATGAAAGAAAACTAGACAAAAAGAATATTAATGACAATGCTTCATCTAAAAAATTCAGACAGACTACTACTACTACTAGATGTAAACAAGCAATAGAAATAAGATGAAAAAATGCTAGTCAAAAATTAATAATGACAATGCTTCATCTGAGAAATACAGATAACTTAAAAAATATCTATCAGGTCATCCCATAAGTAATGTCCAAATTTATGGTTAGAAAAACATGTAAAATTCATGTTTAATTAGATTTTATTCATTAAGATAGGTTCCATCATTATCAATAAACTCATTCACAAGCTTCATAATACCATTCTTGTAGAAGTCTTTTGGTTTCGGGGGGAAAAGAATGTAGAGAGAGTAGTTTCCATCTCCTTTATGTGTTTTAAGAACTAGTCCATCAAGATGGCTCTGTAAACGCCGGAATAGGTGGTAAGGAGATAAAGCAAAAACTGAAGAATATGGAGGGTGACAAATCTTTTCCCAGCCAAAGTCTTCAATCTTTTCAAATGTGATTTTTGCTGCATAGGGCCTTGCATTGTTATAATGGAAAACCACACCTTTGTAACTGATGAAACTGGGCCTCTTTTCCATCAAAGCAGTATTTAAATGCTCTGAGTGCTGAAAATAGATGTCTGCTGTACTGGTAACATTTACTGGTAGCAACTGAAAATGGACCACACCAGCGCAATCCTACCAAACACATACCAAAACTTTCCTTCAGTGGTGGTCCATTTGGAGTTGTGTTTTAGTCTGTTTGCTTCCACTAAGCCATTGTCTGCATTACTTTATATTCTTGTAAAATATCCTATTAATCTGTCCCAAAATGGCAAGATACATTCACCAAGAGTGTAGAGAAGTGCAGTTCACTCTTGCTTTACGGTTAGCTTCTTTCAAATCAGGAGGAACCCATTTTTCAAATCTGGGCACCTTTCCAAGTTGTTGCAGATGACAGTGAACCTTTGAATGGCTTTCAGATTTGAGACATTACTTATCAGATGACCTGATAAATATTAAATTCACTGATTTAGCCTGATTATCAGAATTATCTTTTTATGCAGAAAAATATTATTAAGAATTTCTTACTAATTTCTTACTTTGCTTATGAACTATTTCAAATTAATTTTAAAATTATTTGGATCAAATGTAGAATCTGGACCACAAAGTTGATTCAGGTAAAAGTTATAAATTTCCAGATGATATCATACACTGTCACATAACAGACGGCTTCTATGGAATTTCTTTTCCCCTCTAGTTTCATGAATTCTCTTATTTCTTTTTATTTATGCACCATTTTTAACAGTAAGCGTGCACTTGTATGACTGTTAAAATTTGGAAATTATTCGAAAAGTAATAATGCCTGGAACTATAATCATTCGCTTTGTTTTGTCGACAGACATACTGAAGTACACAAGATCCTTGTTTTCATTAGATTAAATTTTGATAAAATTACAACTACGTATTTATTTATTTTGAAAAAAAAATGCAGAAACAATCCATCAACATCAACATCCTGATGCAACACGTGACACATGACGTCATACACAGTGTCATCTGCAAATTTGCGATTTCTACCTAAACCAACTTTGGGGTCTGGATTCTACATTTAATCAAATTATTTTTTATGTGAATCTCTATCAAAACTTAAAATTCAGTGCTTATTATTCTCAAAACTTTGAATGTCGTAACAAACTCACATTTCTTTACCGGCGGCTGATTTACACTGTCTGAATTTTTCCAAGTCTATCCACAAAAACCAGTTTTTCTCGCAGGACTTTTCTTTAAGAAATGTCTTAAACTCTCTGATATTCGCGTTGGTGGAAAAACAAACATCCTTTTTGTCATCAGCATCAACCAAATCATTATCCTGGTGCTGGTCCTTTTGATAATCCATACTCATACCATGGACAGAGAATAGGTCCTCTTTATGATCATCCATAAAAGGGAAAGATAAATGGTCCTTTTGATCATCCATACTATGGAAAGAAATTTTTTTAGATTTACAACAGTAGAAAAAAAAGACATGTCAAGGTGTATTCAAAATATAACCTGTAAAAATAGTGGCTTTTATCACCATCCACTTGGCAGCAGCAGAGGTGGTGCGTAGGATCTGCAGACCCCACATGGAGAGGGGGCATATCTCTGGGGGCACAGTATATCTGAGGAACCGTGAAAAATCTAAAAAGTAATCTAAAAAATAATGTAAAAAAATTTGCAGCGTGGAGGTGCAGTCGGACCTGGTGCCGCCACTGCAGCAGGCAGCAATAAATAATGGTATTTCTAAGAGCTGAGACTTGTCACCAGACTCAGAATTATTCAAGACTGTGTACCATTCCTTGATTTCTTTTTATATACTGTATTACTGGCTCGTAAGAACCTAGAAGTGGTAAAATGCACCCTGGGTATTTTTCAGAAAATATGTGAGGATTAAATAGCTTACCATATAAGCAAGTCCAAGTTGCCAACTCTATGGTGTCATTTTTCTTTCTGTCACAACTAATTATCACATTTTGGACCGATTATCAAATATTTTTCAGGAAAAAAAAGTGCATCTTACCAGCCAGGAAATACGATAATTGATGCAAAATATTGCACCACTGTTTGTTTGTGCATAAGATGAAGAGATTCTATGCCTTTTCTGTAGGTATTAGTACCAAAGGAAATTGAAAGTTGGCAGCCGGTATATGGAATTTTTACAGTATCGCCCATAAATAAGTACAGTTTTTAGTAGAAAGTTAATTGTCTTCTAAACCAAACATAGCAGGATTTTATTATTTCTAGTGGAACATTACACAATCATAACGGATATTATCAGGTATTATTTATGACCAAAATCTACAGCATTGAAACTCTGTTGCCAAAAATATTTTTTCATAGTGTCGTACTCATCTTTGGACAGCAACATATTTATATTTTTGGCAACAGAGTTTCAATGCTGTAGATATTGGTCATAAATAATACCTGATAATATCCGTTTTGAGTGTGCAATGTTCCACTAGAAATAATAAAATACTGCTATATTTGGTTTAGAAGAAAATTAAATTTCTATAACATAGTGTCAGGGGTGTACTTATTTATGGGCAATACTGTATATTGGTTCCCAATTCGTCCAGTGACGCTCTCTCTGTTGACCTAAACTTTTAACCCAAACAAGACCTAAAAGACCTAAAAATCGTCAACCTCTAATTTATCAGCCGTCACCTAATTTATCAGACTTCTTTAAGAATGCTTTCAAGCTTTTTGTTCTCTTCCTCCATAAAATATTTTGTAAAATACAAATATAACAAAGATGATAATTCACTGCTCAAAAATTCCCACAGCATGGTTATGAGAGTAAAGACTATTATTAATTAGAAACTGTCACCAAAACTGTCACCATAGGTTTCTTCAGTTTTTAAGTTGGTCTGGCTGGCTATGTATGTATATAACGTGTATACAGGCCGCACCAATGGAGCCAGAGGCCTGAAAATTAAAACATTTACTCTTTTACTGTTTTTTCTAGACATAATAATGTCTAGAAAAAACAGTATTTTTTAAATTCCCCCCACCCCAAATAGGTTATTAGTAAGGGGTTCAATTTACAATGTAAGTGTATGTTAAATTGGTCCCTTAGTTTGTGTCCGGCAGTGTTCATGCTTGGTTTTTGAAAATTCGGGCTTTTTTAGTGATCACTGCCCAAAAAAAGTTGAGAGAAGTAACTTATTCATTGGTCACCCCTTTTTCCAATTTTTTAATTGATCACCCCCAACATGGCATGCTGCCAAAAGACATTGGTCACGTGGAGTGACTAACCAGACTTGTTTATTACTAGTCTTTTCTTCATCTTATTGTTGCTTTTTCAAATAGAATACTCTCTGACTGTTAAACTAAGAAGCGGGAAATAGGAATAAAGAAGTAGGTTCCGACAAGAGTTGAACTTGCATCACATATCCTGGAAGCTCATCCTGCATGGGTGATGCCTTAACCAATTCAGCCACGGAAGCCTCTTGCTAGACAGGATACAAATCCAAAGTTGCATTGCCTCCACCCAACTCCAAATCTTCCCACTATATTGTTTGTTTTTACAACCTAGTGATAGTCTCAAGTTATTTGAATTCTGAGAGGAAAACATTTTATTTTAACTTAGTCTGGCACAAGGTCTTAAGAACAGAGTAACCCATTGGGATTGAACTCATTAGACCGTAATATTGATCTGCTAGACTTCATTTTATTGTTGCGTTTTTTTAATTGCAACTTTCTAGATCCAAGTAATTAGCACAAAGTTGGAATAAAGATGTGAACTCAATAGGAGGTGATTCGACCTAGAACGTTGTGATAAAAAGCAACATAAAGATGAAGAAAAGACTAATCAAAAAGTAATAATGAAAACACCTCATCTCAGAACCCAAACAATGTTTTATTATTACTAATACCAAATTGTAAACAAACAATATAGCATGAAGATTTGGAGTGGGGAGGTGGCAATATGACTGTAATTTTGTGCTCTGACTAGCCAGAGGTTTCCATGGCTGAATCAATTAAGGCCTTGTCCATAAATGACTAGCGCCCAGGATATGAGATGTGAGTTCAAATCTTGTCAAAAGCTACCTCTTTATTCTAACTTTGTACTGCTTATTCTAAGTTGTGATAAAAAGCAACAATATGATGAAGAAAGTCACTCAATAAAAACCGTCACGCATCAAATGTCTTTTGGCAGCATGCCGTGCTGGGGGTGATCAATTATTGGACAGTGATCACTAAAAAGTACGAATTTTCAAAGAACAAAAAAACATTCAGACATAATAAGGTGTAAATGTTTAAATTTTGAGCCCTCTAGCTCCATTGGTGCAGTCTGTATGCGCAATACATACATAAATAGATAGCCAGGCAGAACCACTTAAAAACTGAAGAAACCTATGTTGACTGGTGGACAGTTTTGGTTGGCAGTTGACGGATTCTAATTAATAACAAAGATACATCATCTCAGAATTCAAATAACTTAAGACCTGTGAACTTTTTAAAAGATTTTTTATACATATACTCTTAATGCTCAAAAAGTAGTTCTTTTCAGTGCAACGAACTCCTTGTTGTTTGTGCTGTTAACACAACGTTTTGGCCGATCCATTCTTCTGCCTTTCTCAGGTGTAAATTCCAAGTGTGATGGGCTAAACAGAAGATTTTATTTTTAAAGTAGGTAACCCTTATAACTTAGGGCCTGGGTGTTTCTGTGTCTTTGTCTTGTTGGGTTTGGGTCTGTTGAATAGCAGAGGCCATATCGGGTTGAATTCTGCACTTGTCTGACTAATGCATTTAGTTGACATCTGTTTACCCCATTACACTTGGAATTTACACCTGAAGAAGACCGCAAAATGGATCGGCCAAAACGTTGTGTTAACAACACAAACAACAAAGAGTTCAATCGTTCAAAGAACCATTTGAATGTTAATGACCCTTCTCAAAACTATAGAAAATAACCATTTGAATGTTAATGACCCTTCTCAAAACTATAGCAAATATCTTTGAAATTTTTGAGTAAATTTAGTAAAAATGAATATCGACATCATTTCTCATCGAATCATTGCCATCAACCCTCCTTCACTTCACATTGATTTCTTCTTCCCTCTCACCCTCTTGTGGATACCGTGCCATGAGGTAATTGTAACGAAATAGACCCAGATCATGTTACCGGTAGCCAGTTGGGATAGGAATTTGGTCAGATTTGAAATCTGTGTTAAGCTGCATACGTGACCAACTGGAGGATTGTGTTACAAAAAAAAAACGTTGATGATTTGAAAAGGGGGTGGAGTTATGACCATTAGCATATATAAAGGCTAGATCGAAACAGAAGGGAGGGAGTTGGGGTCGCGACCTGAAACGGGTTCACCACTTGACGACGTCTCCGCCAGTCATGGTGGCGGTGACGGCCCGTTAGAAGCAGTGACCAGTGGGAAATTTTAATCCATATTAGTAGCAGTCCTGAAAAGTGACCAACTCTTTTAAACAACGACATGCAACAGAATTTCCGTACCTCAACGAAATCTGCAGACCAGCCCAGAAATTGACCTGCATAGTACGGAAATAAAACCTCTTTAAATTTGAAGATCCGTGGATTTTGTCGTCTTTTCTCTCCACACACGTGGGAGAGTTTTTTGTCCGGAATGATTTTCCCTCCACAGAGAAATTTGGCTCCCGTCAGCAGACCCAGACAGAGAGACATCATCATCATCATCGCAGTCCGCAGCCCGCAGAGGAAATGATCGTCTCTGTCTCTTTCTATCTCACCCTGACTTTCTCTGAAACTACTATTTCTCTCTCTCCCTGAACATCTCTTTCCCTCACGGCGACCAGAAGAGGAGAAGCTCGATCTCCCGTTATGCTACATAATGCTGGTACCTAGTATTTTTTAAAAAGGTTAAATTTTGGTATGAAAAGAAAATAGGTCAGTAGTCAGTCAAAAACTAGGTCAAACTATTTAGCTTTATGTTAAAGCAAAACAACATTACTGAAAGCTACAATTGAATGTCTTACATATGATCTGGAAGTATAAATCGAGAAATGAGATGAGATCTCCGAGGAATGAAATGAGAAATTTTCTAGAATGAGATCCCCCTTTTTTAATTTCTCGATTCCCAACCCTAACCCAGTTTTGATCTAGTTTATACTAGGGTTAGCAGGGACCAGGTCAAAACTAGGTTAACTAGTCAGTCAATAACTAGGTACCAGCTATGAGGTAATGTTTAACAAGCTAGTCTAGCAGATCAATATTACTGTCTAATGAGTTCAATCCTAATGGGTTACTCTATTCTTAAGACCTTGTGCCAGACTAAGCTAAGCTTAGTAAATATTTTGGGTGCTTAGCTCGGAGTGATTGTTAGCAAGCTTGTCTGGCCGGTGATTAGCTAGCGTAGTAAGTTTGAGTCATCTGGGTTCCCACTTTTATGACCTTGTGCATTTGTTCACAACGTTTCGGCCGTGTATTCTCCAGCCTTCATCGAGTGTTTCCACATTTTAGAACCAGGAACACTGGACGAAGGCCAGAGGGTACACGGCTGAAACGTTGTGAACAAATGAACACATAGACAAGGAAAATAGTTCAACCATATCATACATGATGATGGCCATTCTTTGGCGGATGGCGCCAGCATATTTTCGGTAATTTCAACCATTGGCTATTTCTGCTACAGACGATCATACACATAAAAAATCTTCTGCTTTTTTTTTCTTTAGAAACTGGTTTTTCAGTGTTTTTTTTCTAAAAGAAGGTTCTCTGATTTTTTTCGTAATTTTTATCCTTCTAGGAATAAATTTAAATTAAAAACATTTAAATTAAAAACCTTTCAATTCAGAAATGACCTCAACTTAGGTGAGTAAACATTGTATTATTAAAATTATTTTTAAAAAATCTTTTCTCCCCCCCCCCCCAAAAAAAGAATTTCTCCACAGAAACCAGTTTCTAAATCAGGAGATTTTTACACGTATGGTCTTCCGTAGCAGAAATCGCCAATGGTTGAAATTAACCACAACGTTTTGGCACCGTCTGCCGAAGAATGGCCATAATGATTAAACTAAGCTTAGTAAATATTTATCCCAAGCACAAAGCTCTGCACATACAACATCAGTTACTTACCTAAGGAGAAGAGATGTATCATTGCCAGAAATCACTTTGTAACCAAGGAGATCTTTCAATATGGGAACATCTGCAGTTTTATCAACCTCCTGATCAAAAACAACAGCATTTTCGAATACATCCATTGTAAGTTTAGATTCACTCTTGTGGTAGAAGGGAAATAACTGCCTGTAAGTGAGGGACGATTCTACTTGTTCCTCTGTTACCCCCGCTACTTCCATAATGGCGGTCTTTATCACTGTAGCTATCATCATCAAAGACAATTCCTGCATGTTGTTTGCATGCAAAGAGTCTTGGCATTTGTCTGTGTTTGGCACTACCTGACCTTTCTTCCCTGTTGGCACGTCTGCTGCTGGCTTAAGACATGGCACCACATAAGCTGCAGGCCCAATCTCAGGTCTTATTGCATCCATGTTTGCAAACATGACACAGGAAGTCTTCTCACTCCCTGGAAGAGGCGAGTCGTCTGTGAAATCGGAAAGAGATATATCGGACATATCCATGTCATTATCATATCCGACCTGATTCAGTGTTTGGACATTGTAGTTCCATGTATCAATCTCACTCTGAGAAGCATCACCAAATAAAACGATCACAGACTCTATCTTAGTCTCAGAGGCCGAACCAACAACATTTTCCCAAACAGGACTGCTTATTGCTCGAGTAGGCTCTTCCAAGGGGACAAAAGCGAGATATAAATCGGGGACATCTGTTTTATCATGTCTAATTAGCCTTGATTGAGAAAGGATTTTGGCTAAACGGTATTCTGCATACAATCGACTCTGAAGGAAGAGGGAGAGCCTTTCATTCTGGATCCATTGTAGTCCTTTTCTTGTGTTTAATATCTGAAAATGGATATGTTGGATATTCATAAATTCAGGTAGCAATTAAAGCATTAACATTTTTTTTTTGATTGATAGATATCTTTTCACTTATTAAGACAATAATCAAAAAAAAGGAAAAATCTAAATTTACAGCTACCTCCCATGCACTATATTGATATATACTGATTTTCATTCAGTTTTTAGTTAGTGTATGGTATTGGTAGAGGTATGCACTTTCTGAGCACTTTCTAATTTTTTTATGAGTTTAGAAGGAAAATGATTACAATTGAGGAGGAATTGAACTCCTATCCAACTACAAATCTCAGGCTAAATGGATGATTACTTATTTTCATAACCACTCAAGATGGTAAGTCAACATAAAGAAATTCATAAAATTTTTGTTTCAGGTTTTTTTAACAGTAATTAAATGCCATTTCATTTAGGTATTATAATGCAATTTTTCCCAAAGACATCAAGAAGGAAACAAATGCTATTATAATTTTATTACTAGTTTTACTTCATCTTATTATTGTTGCTTTTTGGATGAAGCATTTTCATTGAAATGGTGTCTTCAGGCCATTACTAATAGAAGTGTAGGGTGGTGTAGCAGTTACCAGCACAGAAATCAGAATCATCGAATCACGTTCAAATTTCAGCTGAGACTGTTCAAGTTCACTTCATACTAATGCCCTTGGGAAAGGTATGACTACATTTCTTTCTCTACCCTGTCCCATTACCAGATATCTTGGCAAAATGTCTCATAACTGCCAAGCCACTCCCATAATTACCCTATCTGCTCAGGAAGTACCAGCAATAAGCTGGTTCCAACTTATATTCAACCAGATAGCACTTAAAGGATCAACTCTCACCAGGGCTGAAATTCGTTGTTTGGATTTTCTTCTATGATGGCCCTTCATGGAATTTTCCATGGGTGGAGCAGGAATTGGCTGAAAGCTGTGCCTCCTGGCACTGATATTGGGCGGTCTTTTTGATAGATGATTTGCCTCATTTGGTCTCAGGGGGTCTGTATCTAATACAACATTCACTCTGAATAAGCCTTGGTTATTACAGTAGTGATATGCCACTGGGAAAATCTGAAACAAATGACATAAAAATCCTTAAATAACACAAGACATTTTTTACCAATTTGGTAAGCTTTCATGAGATGAGAAATATATTTAGACAGGTCTGGATACGTTTTTGACTAGTTTGATAAGACAGAGTTCTTGAAAGAAGCTTTACATTGAGAACATATATACAAAAATATATTGTGAAAATTTATATATACAAATATATGCCAACCATTATTAATTTTTGATTAGTATTTCTTTAATTTTAATTTCAATTGCTTTCCATTGTAACTACTCAGACCATCATTATACTGTCATTAATAAAAAGCATAGATTGGAAATAAAGAATAAGCTCTAGGTGAGATTCAAACTCACATCCCCTTTACCTTGGGAAGCCTGTCTATGTACGACAGCTGCACTACCATTTGAGCTACTAGAGCCAACAACTATATAAGATCATATCTAACTATATACAGGCTGCACTGGTTTCACACCGGTTTAATTTATGCCATTTGACAAAAACGGTGATGTGAAATATACCAAAATCTTTTCTTCAAAAAATGAAAAATCATCATGGCGCCCCCGGTGAAATTTGACCAATCAGCACAAAGCTAAGCCTATAAGAGTCACACCTAGATATCTACTGGATTATTTTTGTGCGATTACACCACCTTCTCTTAGAACGCATCCTCGGCATAAAATCAGGGCGGCCTCTAAAGTATTATAAAACCAAATAAAAAAAACTTTCAAGATAATACAAAAAATATATTGTGAAAATTCATACAGAATAAATAAACATGTAACACCCAAGAGTTTACTTACCGGCAGCGAAAGAAATGTATTGAAATAGTCTGCAAACAATTTATCATTTGCAAGATAGTCTCGCTGCAATCAAGAAGAAAATCAGTTACAAGATATTCCTGAATTCTTACTCAACATATTCGATATACTAGGTTGGTGCAAAAGTTTTCAATGCTATCTTTTGCACAATGTTAGGGAAATCATAGAAGTGTCTTTGAAGTTTACTCTGCTTTTTATTGCTTGCGCAAATCAATCAACTGTAGTATTTTTTAGATTTTTATGACTACTTTTTACCTTCATTTTAATTTATTACTTACTTTTTATCGCAATTTTTTTCATACTGATTTAATAAAATATAAAATTAGCATTCCAAGGGAAATTATGAATCACTGCCATCCATATATGCTGTGTTGGGGGTGACCAATTAAAAAGTTGGAAAAAGGGATGAACAATCAATAAGCTACTTCTCTCACCTTTTGTTGGGCTGTGATCACTAAAAAAGGTCTGAATTTTCAAAAAAGAAGTGGGCACAATCTAATGACCAATTAAGCATAAACTTACATTGCATATTGAACCCCCAGTTAAAAACCTGTTTTGGAGGGGAATTTTCAAAAAACAAAAAAAAGCATTTTTCACTACTCATTGAGGGGAGTGTGTGTGCAAAATTTCAAGTTTCTACTATGAACGATCAGGGCTGGGCACAGTCTGAATACATAGATACATATAAATGTCTAAACACATGAATAACATAAACCCAGCAACAGTGTTTGAACCGGTCTGTTGTGGGTAGCAGTGATTAAAAAAAAGAATAACTGTAGTATGTTGTTTACAACCCTTAGGAAAGGTTCTGTAGATAGAAAAATCGGCTCCACATGAACTTACAAAACTGAACATCATTCAGCATTAAAACACTTGTCTTTCTCTTCTTGCTAGAAACAGAAAAACATCATTTTTTAACAAGATAATCACTGTCAAATAAAAATAGATTTATCATGAGAATTCAAAATGAAGAAAATTATCGTTACATCCATGACAGCCTTCAAGATCTCAACCTAAACAGAATATATTGGGAAGAAAAGTTCTTCTCTGTGTTTGGTAGGATTTAAAGAAGCTCCTTTATTACAAATTGCCAGAACCTGGACAACCTGTTACTATGTAATGCTATAGTGTGTGACTGGCTCGTTTGTATGACGCATCGGAAGAGAAAAGATTTTTTGTTGTACCAAAAGTTGACCAGTCATTTTGTAGCATGACAGCGCCCAGCCTCATGTTGGAAACTGTAATGGTTTTGGAAGTCCTTCCACATCCTGCATATTCTCCAGATCTGTCACCTTCAGACTAACATTGGTTTCACTCCGTGCAATACTCCTTGTCTGCTCAGTGGTCCCAACAATTTCAGATATCGAAGAATCTCTTGAAGAATTCATTGAATCAAAACAGGAATCTTTTTTTTTTCTGATGGAAATTTAGCTGAAAGGTGATGTAAGATCACAGGGTTGCCAAATTGGGCTACAAGGGCAAAAATCATGAGCTTTATCTCCGAGACTTACCCAACACAGACATTGGAATAGCATTGCATTTGTAAATCAAGCAAGTCTGGAGGAAGAGGTTCAATATCAGCCATATCAGTGGTTGGTATTGAACCTATGACTCCAGACTCACTCAATTTCCAAATTTGATGCTATTCCAATGCTTAAGTCTCAAAGATAAATTTCAGGTTATTTCCCTTTGTAGCCCAATCTGGCAACCCTGTAAGTGTTCACTGTCACTTGGAATAACACAAAATAATGCATACACTTCAGAGTCTTCAGTCCACTTTATTACACTCGTCTCGGGCTTCTTACTCGAAGAGTCGCCAACCGCCAAACTATTTGAACACAGTAAAATATCAGAAAGAGGACTCCCAAACAGGAGAGTTCCACTACTGATCATTAACAGAATTATCCTTCTTTGTATAT
This sequence comes from Architeuthis dux, assembly GCA_006491835.1. NCBI lineage: Eukaryota > Metazoa > Mollusca > Cephalopoda > Oegopsida > Architeuthidae > Architeuthis > Architeuthis dux. The sequence goes on from VCCN01002889.1 coordinate 352,379, forward strand.
GATATATTAACATATTGACAGTAAGGTCATAGAAAGCCACGGAAAATAATGATGCTATGGTATCGTATGAATAAAAGATTTTGTCAAAAAATGTTGGACATTTTTCCATTAACCTAACCTAATATGATGTTCATGTCTTACAGTAAATAGTATATGCACAATAAAATGCAATTTAATAAAAAAAATACAATGAAATAAATTTGACCTGTTTCGTGACTGTAATAGGTGTCAAAGGTCAGTTTTCAAGTCCAGGTAAAAGGACAAGATTTCAAATCATCTGATACTAATATATAAAATCCTCTTGTAGCCTACCTGGTAGCAGAAATAGTTATATAATATTTCCGACTGGTGCCACTTTTAAGATTTCCCTAACATTGTACAAAAGATAGCACTGGGAACTTTTGTATCAACACAATGATTTTGACTTTTATACTATTTGAGAATAATACTATTTCCTTCAGTCCTTTCTACACACAAGTGTCTCTTTTATTTTGTTTATATTTTTGTACAATATCCAGTTCCAGTATATCAAGCC
>VCCN01002889.1:429051-449199 GCA_006491835.1 Architeuthis dux
TAATTGCAGAAATATATATGTGAGAGTAATGATAATATCTTATTTGTCAACACCCGTGGAATTTCCACGGGCTCAGCTAATTTTTAAACCTCATAGACCCATTGTCACTGGGCCATACCTGCAAGTACCTCAACTACTGAGTGCTTGTTCACTTGCTTAATCTGTTATCGACAAAGATCTCAGCAATGATTATCTGCACAGGTTGCAAATTCAGGTGATGCCCCACGCGTCTAAAATCGGTGACCTAAAAGTCTTGGTTTATCTTCCTTCAGATCGGAGACATCCTTCAAAATGCAATGAATGTCGTGGCTTAAGTTGTTCAACAACACAACATGTCTCCCCCATCTCATGTTCACACTATTTAATCAACTATCAACAATAACAATAACAATAATAATGATTCCATCATATCAAATATAGGTATCAAAAATTTCGAAAGTTCACTCACTTTACGCTAGTCTCGCTTTTACGGAGAAAAAAAGGCGAAAAGCGAAAATAGCGTTTAGCGTTTGTTTTGCAGTGACCCATTATAGAGGCAGTGCGCACCCTCTTCCTCTCTTCCTTAAACCCCAGTCTTCTGTACCTACCACCATCTTAATCTCCAACGATTCGGCCTAACATACCAGACAGGCAAACCAACTTGAAAACTGAAAGAAACCTATGTTGACAGTTCGGTTGACAGTTTCTAACTAAGATTGATCAAGGTTAATTTCCTGTTGATATTTACTAAGCTTAGCTTCTAAGTACAAAACATGGGGAAAATGAGGATAAGAAGATTGTATTGCACCAGCCTTCTAAGTAGGAAGGGTGTGTCTGACTTGAAACTCAGCTTTCAAAATCTTGATTTCGCCTTAGTTTGAACCCTGACCACTGGTGCTGATGAGAAATATGCAACTATCTCAGCCACGAGACATGCTCAGGATCAATTCTATGTTTGTTTTGCAGTGAGCCGTTATGGAGGCAGTGCACATCAAGATTATAGGCGTCTCAGAAGTATTTAATGAATCTTTTTAAAAAAAAGAATAATGGGTTTGTTTGGGGGGAAAAATGCTTTTTTTCGCGGAAAAAAATATTGGGTGTTTTTTTTGGATTCTTGTATAATTGTGCCAGCGTTACCGGACATACTACGTAGATTCACTTAATGGCTGGTGTGCCGTGTCGTGTTTGTATTTTTAGTGCCGACTACATTTCAATCTGCTATACCTAGGCAAGTTTTTAATTTTACTTTACCTCTACTTCACCACGTCCTAACTTTGCTTTAGCTTCTGCACGAACAAACTAAATAATGATGGTGATAAGAAAAGATTGTGATGTTTTTCTTAGATTTCAATTCTAGGTAGGACAATTTTTATATAAAGCCAATCAAGTCACTTAAAAAAGTTGATCAAAGAATTCAAAAAGCATTAAATTTAAGTAACGACGAATAGAAGACTACGACAAATAAGAGAAAAGTTATCATATAAAAATAATAATAGTGACATTTATGATGCAAAAATTATGACGATAGTAAGAACCAGTGTTGCCAACTCAAAAAATATTTTCGCGCTAGTTTGACTGCCAAAAAGCGCTAAAGTTTTTTTAAATAGCCGGAAAAGACACTAAAAATGGTTAGAAATAGCCAGAAAATGGCCAAAATGTTTTAGGCGTAAACGCGCTAATTTAGCGGTTTTTGCACTGCCGAAACAAGAAACGCGCTAAATCTAGCGCGAAATTCGCTAAATTGGCAACAGTGGTAAGAACAAGAATACTAAGCATTACTTTCAGACGGCAACAATGGCAGAAAGAATTATGGGGAAAAAAGAGAGAGAAAATAAATAAAATCATCATTTTGATCTTTTTAGAAGTCATTGTATCGTCTCAAATGTTATGATCTGACTTCTGTCTGCGCAACTGATCCAGTTTATTAAGGGTTTGCGCAGACGTGACTGACACCAGCAGCCTGTAATGTAAACAAGTATGGCGACGGGTGATTAGTATAGAGCAGTGGTTCCCAACCTTTTCGAGTGATTCCCCACTTTTGTCAGTAAGATTACTAGTATTCCCCCTTTCATTTGAGTAAGTTGCAACAAAGAATAATTTTAAATAATACATTTATTTTACGTATAATTAGACAGCTTCATACTAAAAATTAGTTCAATTTTATAATTGTACAGCTGCTGTTGTGTATTTGTTACTCAAAGAAATAATTAGGAACACATCATTTGAAATTCCAATTTATTGAATAAGAATTCTGCTAACGTAACTGATATACATATCAATGTGATCTCTGTTCTTGTTTTTGTTTTTGCTATTAGTTCTTCGATTTGTGGGTCTATTAGTGAGAAACACATCCCCACTACCCAAGCCCAAAACATTCACTGCGACTTTTATTTTTACCTAATAACCTTATCCCCCCCCCACACACACACACATTTGGACTATCTAAATTCCCCCCTTGGGAACCACTGGTATAGAGAATGAGTTTAAGGATGTGATTTGAATTTCGTTCGCCAGTTGAATTCAGTAGCTCAATTGGTAGATCGAAAAGGCGTAAACCTGCACTCCCAGGAGGGATGTGAGTTCGAGTCTCAAACTTATTCTTTATTACCAATCAACGCCGCTTACTCACTGCAAAAGGGAGGTCGGCCTGAGTAAAAGTTGCTATTAAAAGCCACTTCAAAGTTGTGATTGAAGTTAAATAGTAGTCTAGAAATTAATAATGATGATTTACAATACTACATCTAATAACAAATAAACAATAACACATAATTGCTGTGATTCTAAACAGTTTCATGTTTCAAAGACCGTTTTTTTTTCAAGGCGGGAATCCAAAACGAGGTTCCAGCGCTTGGATGATGGCGGTCATGGTACGTGAGACAAGTACAGGTTCTATCAGCGAGTGCTTCCCGCAATGTTGTGTTGACGAGTGATAACGTTCCTCAGGGGTCGATGTGATAATACCCGCCCCATTCCACCCTTTTCCAACACTCTAGTGGGCCGTGTGAAAAACTAGAACTTTACGTGAATCCTCTTTCACACCACGACACAAACGACGTGCACATATCCTTTTGACCTGACTTCGCTAAATTCCATCAGCCGTACAAACGTTGCCAGAAGTGTCTACATCCGGGCACTGGAACCCAAGAGATATAAATATCTACCCGCCAACTGGGCACTCGACATATAAAATGTTTGCTGCACTTTATTTGTTTTTGTATCGTCATATTTGTTTCTTTGTGTCTGCTTTTGATTTAAACGATTGTCTTGTTTTAATTCATTCAATTTCGGAAGAAAAACCGACAAAGGATTTTATTTTGTGGAACTCTTCGCTTTATTAAGTAAAAAATAAAAGACATTTTTGGATTTAATGAACAACATATCAGGTTGTAACGATTGTGCCATCGTTTTTGTCAAACTCCAATCCAAGTTTGAGTTGACTTTCTCTTCTCCCCGAAACAACAACAACAACAAGGACTAATCCTCACCTAATTCAGGGGAGTAAACTCTTCACTGTGAGTCTGAACTGATATATAAAATTAACATGTCCCTACTTTGATTTGAAATCACGACCAAGGTTTCGGTAGGCGGCTCTCTTACCAACTGAGCCAAACTGATAAGTATTACACATCCACGAACATGTATATCTATTATATATACAATACAAAAGTGACTGTAATCATCTTTAGTTGGAATAGAAATAGGAGTGGAGTTTAACCCTGCAGCAGCCAGGCTTATTTTCGTTTTTGTTTGTACCTATAGTTGCAGCCACTCCTACTGTTACAGCCAGGGAACTTAGCAGACTGTTCATCGCAATTTGAAGAAGTTAGGAAAAGTGTCAAAGGTTGGGAAATGGGTCTCACCTAACCTGTCCGTAGCAAATCGCCAGAAACGTGCTGAGCCACTGCATTCTCAGCAGCCTCAGGTGCCTTCTTTGGACAAAGTTGTTACTGGGGATGACAAATGGATCCTTTTTCACAATGTTAAGCGCTGTCTTCGATGGCTCAGTTGTGACGATATACCTGTCCGCCATGAGAGGTGACCTTTATCCGGAAAAGATTTTGTTGAGTGTTTTTTGTGGGATATTCAAGAAAACATCCATTACGAACTTTTAAAACGATAAACAAAACAGTCACAGCTGATGTTTACTGCCAACAACTTTGGTATTTGGAAATAGCTTTGGACAGAAAACACCCATCCTTAGTGAAAAAGAGTGATTCTTCATCACGATAGTGAACAAAGATCTCATAGAGGCTGGGAAAAAAACGTTTCTTTCACCATACGCACCTGACCTAGCTCGAACTGATTATAATTTGTTTAGGAATTTGCAAAACAACTTTGATAGACAAAGACTCACTTAAAAAGAAGTTTTTGGTTTGTCAGTCACTCATTCATCAAATAGGAAAATAGTCTACCCTGGAGATACTACACTTTGTACTGGTCAATGCTGTTAAATATTCTGATCCTTTGATCCATGAAGCTACAATGGAGGATGATCTTCAAGAAACCAAGAAAGCATTTACAGAAAATAAAATCTTGAGTCTTGAAAATGAAGATTCTGAAGAAATACCTGAAGTTGTTAAGGTGAAAAAAAACAAGAAGAAAGGCAGTAAGTCAAAATCGAAGAGATTTTACAAATCTGGTATTGAAAAACTTGTTGATAGATGGAGAGTAAGGTTATCGAAAGCAAAGGAGAGTATATTAATGATTAAGTGTATCTTTAGTCAGCACTATATTTGTGTTTCCAAATGAATTGAAACATCGGACAAAACGTTAGTTACATCTTAATATTTAATGCTTTGTTCCACTATTTTCTGCCATCTTTGTGTTTCCAAATAGATTGAAACATCGGACAAAACGTGCGTTACATATTAATATTTAATGTTTTGTTCCACTATCTTCTGCCATCTTTCAGGCAACTTCATAATTATATCCTTCCATAACTGTTTGTCTTTCTCAGCAAATAACTGGCCACGGTGCCTTTTGCGGTCTTCCTGGAAACTGACATTCTTTTCATTAAGAGAATTCTGTAAATACCGAAATACATGGTAATATGAAGGTGAAATATCTGCTGATTATGGCAGATGAGTGAAACCTTTCCAGCCAAGCTGTAACAATATGTGGTCTAGAATTATCTTGATGGAATCATCATCATCCGTTATAAGTCCACTGCTGGACGAAGGCCTTTCCCATCTCCTTCCATGACAACCTATCTTGTGCTAATCTCTGCCAAGTTTTACCGGCAAACTTTTCTATCTCGTCCCTCCATCTTGTGTCTGGCCGTTTCCTACTTCTTTTACTATCCCCTGGGCACCAATCTGTTAGTCTTTTCCCCCATCTATTGTCATCTCTTCTCGCTAGGTGACCGTCCCATCTCCACTTTTATTGTTTAATTAGTTGTATAATGTCCTTTAAGCCCTTTCTCTTAACTAATTCCGCACGCTTTCCTCAATGGGTCTAATTGGGAGCAATACTTGTTCGAATCGATTATTTGCTTCATAATGGATTCCCTTCCAATCCCACTATATACACAGCATCACCTTCTCTGGATGAAGACTGGCCTTTGCAATTTTAAAGCTAAAATTTGTTTTGTTAAGTTTCGGTACTCAATCTGTATGTTGTGCGTTGAGAATCAGTGTACAAAGAGATTGTCAGAGGACAGTAATTACTGTAAACTATTATAATATGTATAATGGAAATGCATTGCTAATGATTTTACTATTTCAAAGAATTGCAAATAACTTTACTATAGAATTGATTTGTAAATGATTGTCAGTGTTCAGGAATTGGTTGAAGCATAACTGACGGAATGAATGTACAATGTAAAACCATTGCTAATGATTTTACTTATGAATGTGTATAGATATTAAAATTTAAAATTTAAGTTGGCAAAATAAATTACCCGTATGAAGTCGAAGTCTTTCAGACGTGAATCTCATGCACAAACCATAAAAATAAAACATCAATATGTTGGTGTTTTATATAAATAACAATAAATGATGGTTAATTTAGATATACCTGTCCTTTCTTTTAAGCAAGCACACTTAACCTCAAAATGGCTCATGGAAAGCGGAGAGTAGATAATCTGACCCTGTATGTAAATATTCAATTGAATTGATGTACTTGCTGGTGTAGCTTAATGATTAGAGTACAAAACTGTTCTTAGAAAGGATTAAGGATTAAAAAGCATCAGGTCACTCCTAAACTCCACATTTTCTTCGTTTTGCTAGCAGTACTTTACTTTCTATACATCCCTGGTGTAACTATTTGTACCCACGTTACCTAGTTTCCCGTCTCACCGATGGCCTCAAGGAAACTGGTTGCACAATAGGAAGTATATCTGTAAAAAACGAATAACATTGAAAGTGTTAATTTGTGAGTTGAACGTTTATTTGATATTCATTTAAATTTGAACTACCCATCGTTTTTTTTTCTCACGTTTCGACCGATTCACCTTCCGACCTTCTTAAATTGGAATTTTTGTCCAATGTCGAATCTCTTGTTAGGCCGTTAGTTGCGTTGCATTGTGAAATGTTGTAGACGGGCAGTGTTTTATTTTTGTCGGATTGTGTGTTTTCGGTGTGTGTATGTATGTGTGTGTGTGTGTGTGTGTGTGTGTGTGTGTGTGTGTGTGTACACGCACGATGTCTAGTATGTTTAGTTACTAGCTCCAGTATTGCATTCGTTTCTACGCTTAGTCTGCAAATAGGTTTTTTTGGTAATACAAAAGAATCGCTGTGAAAAGAAGAAAAAAACAAAGATACGGATAGACCACACAATTCATTAAATAATAACAACAGCTCATCTGAAAGTCTCAGGCAAAACCATTTATTCGATGTTTATACTCACGAACTAAGACGAACCTCAATTTGTTCTGCAAGTTTGTGTTGCATTTTCCTTCAAAAGATCTTCCAATTCGTTATTTCTTGTTTGAGATCTGGTGCATGGTCGTCTTATCGCATGGGCATACTGGGCATTTGCTCGAGTGTCCCCGGATTTTAGGGGCCCCGAAATTCAATTCAATTTGAAAAATAAAAGCTTAATTTTAATGTATTGGGGACGAGGGGGTTAGGGGCCCTAGTACATTGCTTTGCCCGGGGGCCTCAAATATTCTTAAGATGGCCCTGCTCCGGCGTCTTCCACGGTGTTCTTTGCCCTTGAGCTCAAACTATTGTTAAAGCTTCGCAAACCATACCCAACATATGCTTGAAACTACTACATCCTTACCATAATGATTTACTAGAGAAATGCATTGAACATCAGGAAAACGAATTAAGGCAAGCGTTACTGACAGAAAAGAGCTGTTATGCGTACAATATGAATACCTTGATTAGTGCGGTTAAATTGTTCAAAAACTTTCCGTACTGTTCAAAACCGCACTGTTCAATATCTAATTATAATTTAAAGTGTTTTTCTTTTCAGCTTATACTTAGTTACATTAATTTGTACAGCAATACCATAACCGTACTACGTCAAAACCCGAACTAATCAAAACCGTACTCTTCAAGGTATTCCTGTAAATTGCTAATGATTCTACGATAAAAATGCACTGCAAATCAAGAAGAAAGGAATTGTCAGTGTCCAGGAATTAATTCTTGCATTACTGAAAGAATAGGGCTATTATATGTATAATGTAAATGCATTGCTGATTATTTTACTATAGTAAAGCATTGCAAATAATTTTACAACAGTTATGCATTGTAAATGATTTTACTGTAAAAGATGCATTGAAAATCAATAAAAAAAATACATGTTGTCAGTGGTCAGAAATGCAATACAGCAGAACTGACAGCAAACGGCCATCATATGTATAATTCATTTACTACCTCTGTCCCATACTAGTTGTTACCTTTATATATACATTTATATATATATATACATTTATATATATGAAAATGTAACAACTATTTCGAGACATGGGTAGTATTATTTTTCCATTTTTTATATTCACATTACAAATCAAATTCTCTGTTTCAGTAGCTGTTATTTACCGCCTAATGCACATCAGCCGACATGGGTTTCTACAAGAAGGTCTGTTATTGTAATTGGCTTATATTTGATGGAGAACTCATTGTCTAGACTTCGTTTTGCCAGTACAAAAACCATGGGTGTTATCATTGATGTTGCTTAAGTGCATATCTATAAAACACATTTATTTAAGGTTCGTGAATCTATCTTCAGGAATTTAGGATTTAGTTTTCTCTGGCCGCTGGAGTAAGTTTTAAAGCTATGTTTGTATTTACATAGTAGGAATATGTCTAAGAATTTATGGCGTCTGAAACCTTCACCAACACGTTATTTTCTATATATTATCTTTAACATCTGTAAAATAAATAGCATTCAATGTGGGTCATATTAAAAACAAACTAAGATAGATATATAGATAGTAAGGAGAAGGGAATGTACGCTTTCTTCTATTCCTCTATAACTATAACATACATAATCCTGGCTCTAGCTCATATCTCGTGTTCAAAATTCTGTTACTCGGTCTGTCATTGTTTTTGACTTCTACATATATAAAGATTAAAGAATATTGAGGTGTTAGTGCTCAAAGATGGAGACCTTTCTCTGTACGGTAGGATCAATTATCCCGAGTGCAAACTCGAACCCGGACAGAAGATAGAAAATCGCATAACCTTTGGAGTAAACAACATACAGAGACGGATAAACACATTTTCCCATACAATCTTGACTCAGGAATTAAAAAAAGTGGTTATTATTTAGATTCAAACACATCTTTACTCTATTTAAGATGTTGAGAAATCCGATGTTTTCATATATAAACTAGATATTGACTGTTTGTCCCGTAATCTGTTTTTTTTTTAATTCTTGAAGTGTCTATTTTATGATTCTGCCTGATAACAGGCTGAAATAATGTCCGATAAGGATCAAATCAACCCTATTTACACCTAGTGCGAACTCAAACGCGGACAAAAAAAGGAAAATATCACATAACATTTGAAGTAAACAACATACAGAGATAAATGATCCCATTTTCCCATACAATTCTGACCCAAGAAGTCAGCAATATCGTTATTAGTATTACTAAGATCCAAACACATCTTAACACGAATTCAGCACAAAAACAACCCCCCAAAAGCGAAAAGATGTTGAGAAAATCGATTATATGTTTTCATATATAAACTAGATATGAACTGTTTGTCCTGTAATAGGCTACGGGAGAAATGAGTAAATATTGAGGTGGATCCATGCACAATTATCTCCCCTACGTCGTTGTTGTATGTCCACACCACATAATATCGCCATAATTTCATGTCTGTCCACACAATATCTCCACAAAAGGTTATTTTTCATACTATTATGTATACGCTCATTACAGTCCACACGATATCTCCAAAAGTTCTCACTGAATTTCACTTAAATCAATTGAGTAGATGTCACCTGATCACTCGTAAAAAAAGAAAAAGAAACTCTAAAAGTAAAAGATTTGTTTATTTTCTGTTAAGCATACATGCACGTATATTTTTTCCGATATCATAATAAAAACTCTAAGAATCACAAATATCACCTTTTAAAAACTATCCGATTTCCATCTATCTATCTATTTTATTAATTGTTTTTTTGTTACAACAATGTACCCGCCCGTTAGGGCTGGTATTTAGTATGGGTTACTAATTGATCTAATATGTTTAATGTTGCAGTGACAGCGTTTAGTAGTAATAAAGCATTTTTGGAGATAAAACCAATGTAAAGATCAATAACAACGCCTTCCAAATCAGTCACTGAAACACTACCTGTAAACTACATGGCAAGGTATATAACTAATTGTATCATACATGTATCCAGTATCCTAGGTTAATGGAGTTTTACACTGCTGACTAAAACAATCACAAAATTTGGCACGCTTCACTCCTCTGTCTCTACACATACATGTGATTCTAGTACACTTAGAACAGCAACACACAACAAACCAGCGCTCATCTAAATGTTTCCAGGATTTTGAGAGGATGTAGTTGTTGTCTTGAAGTTCGTATCCAAAATCCTCTGGGATAGGGTGCAGAAGCATCTCCCTGTTAAGATAAATGTCCAGTGAATAACAGATAAGATATGTATTATGAAAAGCACGTTTGATATGAAGCAATAGACCTGGACTTGTTGGTGGAAGATTTTGTAATGATGCAGATCTAGAGGAGTAGAATATTTCCTTTCCATAATCAGTGAAACATTTTGTTATACGGCTAGGTTTTAAGACTTTCACAAGGAACAATTCAGCACTTTTTACAATGGCGTTTGACAGTGATGGCGCGGTTCCATAGTGGGTGAGATAGTTTTCTGGGTTTTCTTTCAAGGCAGCCTTTCTAGTTCTTATTTTACTAGTAACGTCATATCCAGTGAGGCTGTGTAAAGCTGGAAGAATGGCACATCGTTGAGGACCTAACTGCTGGTATAATGTGTGAAGTGGTATGTATCTAGTTGTATCTCTTACACCAGCTCTTATTCAGAGTACTTGGAGGTTATAGTCATTGAATACTGGTATATGGTGTATTAACTCAAATATGACATCAGTATCATTGCTGACAAGTGCAGCTTTGTAGCTGCCAACAAGACAGTCTAACACATGAGCAGGTGTACGAAGATTAGCTTCTTTATGAGTTGACTGCAACTGTAACACTGGAGTTATTATATTGTTGTTAATTCTTATACATTATATATTTTCAGATGAATTTTCAACCTCTCCAAGTACTATTGGGTGCTCTGATTTATGAATATTTACTTAGTTTTTGTAAGTTCAGTTTATTTTAATTTGAATTCTACTTCTTTGGGAAATGGGGTGGATTTCTGAATTGTGCTAAGGTATATTGGAGGTTTATTTATTTTCCTCTGTAATTCACTGTCTTTGACTGAGGGTTCATCATTATATATGTCAAAGACTTAATCACATCGTCCTTTTTGTTCATACTTATTATTTCTATGTGTAAAATTGCTGCTGAATTCATTAAATGTTGGAATTGATGTTGGAAGTTTCTGCACAACATTCATCATATCTGCTATAGACGCAGAGCTATTCTGCAAACTGAATGTGTAATCTTTTTTAGTAAGATGCGTCTCTAGTTCAATTACTAGTTGACTCTTACTTGACTTAGACATGAAACCACTGCTGTCAAGCAACATGCTAGACGGTACTATATCATGGACTAATAGTTCAGCATTACTCAAACCTCGTTCCCTGGCTACATTTATTGATTTATCGGTTATTTTATACTCTTTAAACATAGCAGATGGTTTCTTTTTGGGGACATCTCTTAAGTGTTGCATGGTTTTCAAGTTACTTCTATGTATGATTTCCCTAATTCTTGTGCCTTTGTTTAGAAGCCGATCACGTCGGAATGCATTGTATTTTTCGTCCCTTTGTTGTATAGTGGGGTGAAATGGGATGAAGATCCTGAGTTTGGAGAAAGTAGTTTGTAAAAATATGAGAACAAAAGATACATTTTTCCGGCCGATGGAGAGTGAAGAGTGGAAGAGAGACAAGGAGAACCTACAGTCTGTCCCCAACAGAGACACCGGTCTCGTGCCTTCCGGTCCGGTCGCTGCTGCTCGTCTCTCTGGGTTTTCTCCGTCTCTGAGCTTCCTTCGTCTTGGCTTTGAGCTTTATGGGGTTTCGAACGCCCACGCTGGTGTGTCATTTCCTGCTTTCGGACACCTACGCATATGCATAATTCCTACGGTCCCCGTGTCACTTCCACTTCCGCACAGGTGTTGGCCCGGAAATGACCTTCCGTGGTAGTATATCATAACACCTTTATCAGTGGCATTCAAAATATCATCCTTTATTTCATGTCATAACTTCTTTTGTAATGAAATGAAGTTCAGTGTTTGGGGTTGGGGATATTGGAGAACTCCTTTCTTCAATGAATTTCACCATTGCTTGTATTTTCGATTCCTGTTTCCATTTGAATGTATTTGATGACTCATGATGGTGATACACTTCAGAATAGTTCGCATAAACATTTGCATATTTTCTGTAGAAATTCTTAACAGCCATCATTTGATGAATAAAACATTATATTGTCTGTCATATGATCGTATGGACAGACATGACATTTTGGCGATATTATGTGGTGTGGACATATAACAACGACGTTGGGGAAATAATTATGCATGGATCCGCCCCAAATTTTACTCATTTCTCCCGTAACCTATTACATTACAAACATATGAAAATATATAATCGGTTTTCTCAACAACGGTTCGCTTTGTTTTTTTGTTTTTTCTGGGGGTGGGGGGTGGGGGGCTGTTTTTGTCCTGAAATAGTATCAAGATGTGTTTGGATCTTAGTAATACTAATAACGATGTTTCCGAATTCATCGGGTCAGAATTGTATGGAAAAAGATGTGTTCATTTGTCTCTGTATATTGTTTACTTCAAAAGTTATGTTCTGTTCTATTTTTTGGTGTCCGTGTTCGTTTTCGCACTAGGTGTAAATAGGATTGATTTGAACCCTAGTGGACATTATTTCAGCCTGTTAATAGACAGAATCATAAAATAGACACTTCAAGGAAAAACAGTCAACATCTAGTTTATATATGAAAACATATAATTGGATTTCTCAACATCTTAAATAGAGTAAAGATGTGTTTGAATCTTAATAATAACCACTTTTATGACTTCTCTGAGTCAAGATTGTATGGGAAAATGTGTTTATCCGTCTCTGTATGTTGTTTACTCCAAAGGTTATGCGATTTTCTATCTTCTTGATGTCCGGGTTCGAGTTTGCACTCAGGGTAATTGATCCTACCGTACAGAGAAAGGTCTCCATCTTTGAGCACTAACACCTCGATATTCTTTATATATGTCAAATAGAGGTCAAAAACAATGACTGACCGAGTAACAGAATTTTGAACACGAAATATGAGCTAGAGCCAGGTGTTTGAATCTTAATCTGAATTCCTCGGGTCAAGATTCTATGGGAAAATGTGTTTATTTGTCTCTGTATCTTGTTTACTCCAAAAGTTATGCGATTTCCTATCTTCTCGATGTCCGGGATCGAGTTCGCACTCTTGGTAATTGATCCTCTTGTACAGATCCTCCGTTTCCTTTTACAGCACTAACACCTCGATTATCTTTAATCTCCCTCTCTCTATATATGTAGAAGTCAAAAAAACATGACAGACCGAGTAACAGAATTTTGGACACGAGATGTGAGCTAGAGCCAGGGCTAACAGTGAATTTCCTTTTGTTGCTGTGTATTTAATCAACAGGTGATTATTCCATTGAGGCTAACATCACTCAATTGTAAACAAAACCCTACCCCCGTCGGGTCTGAATCTTCACATCCGCTGCTAACGATTAATTATTACTAACACGCCCGACTGAACAACCATTGAATTAGAAACTGTCAACTATCGCCAAAACTGCCAACATAGGTTTCTTCAGTTTTTAAGTTGGTCTTGTTAGCTGGCTGACTGGTTGGCTGGCTGATGTGTGTATCATGCGTACATGCTGCACCAATGGAGCTAGAGTGCTGAAAATCTAAACATTAACTCCTTATTATGTTCTTTTGGGATTTTTTACCCACCCCCACCGCATAAATAGGTTTTAGGGGTCAATGTAAGTTTATGCTAAATTGGTCCCTTAGTTTGTGTCCTGCAACATTCACGCTTGTTCTTTTGAAAATTCAGACTTTTTTAGTGATCACTGCCCAACAAAAGGTGAGAGAAGTAACTTATTCATTGGTCACCCGTTTTTTCCGATTTTTTAATTGATCACCCCCCAACACGTCATGCTGCCAAAAGACGTTGGTCACGTGACGGTTTCTATTGAGCGACCAACCAGACCTGGTTGTTTCTTTTTTCACCCTTTTTTCTTTTTTGCTCTCACTTTTGGTGAAGATCAAAGAGTTACTACCCACGGCACACCTCCCTACTTGCTATTCCACGGCACCCTACCGGCCAGGCATTGTCATGTTTTCTAAGTTTACCAATGACGATTGTATTATTAACCCATTAGGTGCGGCAGGTGGCGAACAGTGATCGTTTCCAATTGCAAGCTTCTTTTCTTTTTTTGTTTTCATTATTTACTTTTGGTCACCCTAAGCAAGGACTTTCGGCCGCTTTTCACATCAAAGGGTTAGTAAAAAGGGAGCCGCCTCTGCCACTGAATTAAGACCAGCAAAACACATGCTGAAACAGCCCATTGATGTTAAAATTGTAAAAGTTGGGAACACTAAAACATGACATTAAAATGAAGACTAAAAAAAGCAATAAGAGAGTTAAAAATGACTTGTAAGAGTTAGAAGAACTAAAATTAAGATAAATAAGCTGAAAGCCCTTTTCCATTGCAAGATAATCCATTGCAAGATAATCCATTGCAAGTTATCCATTGCAAGTAATGCATTGCAAGATAAAAGCCCTGGCTCACAGATAGAACTGAGTTGCTCTCAATCACAACAAAACGGACATTTTTATTGAGAGTTAGCCATAGAACTGCAATGACTGAAATGTCAGTCATTCGCCGTTAATGGGTCAACTATACTGGACCTTATGGTCAATCTAAGAATTAAAAACAAAACAAAAAATAGGCAAACAATTTATTCACAGATGTTCCTCGCTATCCGAAAGAAGCCTAAATGGCATAAAACGAAGAAGCGATTGCCATTAATTTATATGGGAAAATGTTTTGGCGTTCCCAGAACCAAAACAAATGGAGATGATGGTATGTTAGTCTGAATCGTCGAAGGTTGGAGACTGGGGTGTAGGAGAGAGAGAGAGAGAGAGAGAGAGAGAGAGAGAGAGAGGGGGGAAGAGGGTGTGCACTGCCTCTATAACGGCTCGCTGCAAAAATGAGAGTTTAGCCTAGAGTCTGCTTGGTGGATGAGATAGTTACGTACACATTTTCCGTTGGTGCCAGTGGTCGGTGTTCGAGCTCAGTTAAAAAGCCAGGATTTCTAATGTTGATTTTCAAGGCAGGCAGATTTTTCACACTCAGAAGATAGGCGTAACAATCTTCTTCCCTCTGTTCCTCCGTATTTGACCTTGTGCCGTACAAAGTTAAGTTTAGTAAATATCAACACTAGTTTAGCCTAGGATCTGCTTGATGGAAGAGATGGTTGCGTCATTCCAATTGATTATCTGTGGCGGCATACACCCGGAGAATACCAGAGACTTTACCGATCAAAAAGCGTTAATCAAAACAACAAAGCTGAAGATATCTTTTACTATTAATCTTGAGTAGATTTTATCTTTTAATAAGAGTTTTTTAAAAGCTGAAGGTATTTTAATTTTTGTTTTGTATTATTAGATGAAGTATTGTAACCCACTGAATTAATGTTGGCTGCTCTTTACCTTCATCTTAATGTTTTAGTAGTTTTCCTATCCGTGCTGTTTGCTCGCTGCCTTAGAGTCAGGACCCTAGTTGAAGTTGTGATAAGGTAAACAGTGTCGGGGTGATCAATTAAAATTTGCTGGAATAATGACAATACTTCATCTCAGAAATTCAGACAATACTAGGAAGGTGAACGAATGCACTATTCAAAACATTATTAGCGTTTTGCTGATAATGTTTTGCATAGTGCATTCGTTAACCTTCCTAGTAGTGTCTGAATTTCTGAGATGAAGTATTGTCATTATTCCAACAATCTTTAATTGATCACCCCCGACACTTTTTACAAACATGAATCTATTAGTCTGAATAATTCATGGAATAATGGATCATTACTTCGAAAGAAGAAGAAGAAGAAGAAGAAGAAGAAGAAGAAGAAGAAGAAGAAGAAGAAGAAGAAGAAGAAGAAGAAGAAGAAGGGCGTGGCCAGTGATTCTCAAATGGGAGGAACTTGGCTCCAATATGTGGAATTTCCTAAGAAGAGGAACTTTAGCCAGGATTGGAATTGGGGGGGTCTATTTCAGTCAGAGAAGGAACATATACTGGAAAGTATAATTATGAAAAGTTACTAGTTGGCAATTCAAAATGGGGGAGGAATTGAGGAAATCTGGGGTCGCAAGGGGCGGAATGTGACCTGGGACTCTGAGAACCACTGGCGTAGACGAATGAAAAGAAAATGAAAGAGAAACGGGAAAAGTAGAGGAAAGAGCAGAAAAGAAGGGATGAAGTTCAAGAATAAGAATGTAAAAGATGAAAGGGAAAATAACAAAAGAAAGAACAAGAGAGAAGGAGAGGCAATAGAGGATGAAAGGGTAAAAAGAACATGGAGAAAAGGCGAAAGAGTGAGGAAAAGGAAAAACAAGTGAAGAGAGTTTAAAACTAGAAAGCACCTCTGCCAAAGCCATACACTAACTAAAATCTGAATGAAAATCTGTTCATATATAGCCACGGTGCGGGGGAGGTAACTGTAAGTTCCGACTTTTCAATTGCCATACTATTGTCTTAATATATTAAAAAATATCTTTCAATCGAAAAATCGAATCGTAAATCCTCCTCAAAATTTAATCGGTTATTCCTTAGCTCATGGATCATCTCACTGAAATTCATTAAGAACTGTTGGTGATATTGTGTGGACAAGCAGACAGACACGAATGGATACATATACCTCTTCCAACTTCATTGACAGAGATAACCCCGAGAACCCCCTGCAATCGCACCTATATGGGCTCGCATCTCCCAGGGAACAGTGAGATCCAAGAGAATGATCTGCTTGGGGGCTTCCGAGATCAGCACCATGTCTGGCCTTAGCTTTGTTGTGGCAACAGTTTCTGGGATTTTCAGTCGCTTCCTCGGATCAACTTTCAGATCCAATTCTTGTGCCGTAGCTAGCAGGCCCGAGGAAGTGATCCTGGCAGTTGAAAATTGAAGGCAAAATCATTTCGAAAAGATTTTCTGAAAACATTTTTTTTTTAAATGGAAAGGAAAAATGAAAACGAAATGAAAATTTATAACGAATCTGGAAAAGCAGGAATGTTTTAGAAAAAAGGGACTTGAATTTAAGAAAAACGAAAATACGTTTCCCTCGAATTTGATGGATTTTGACACGAGCACGGCTCAGATTGAGGTTCGCTTGCTACTGGTATCATGTAAACCAGTACTACCTATTCTATGATCTGAGACTAAACTTCAGGGTGGTTAGCAATACAGATGGAATCAAAGATTTTTAAAAAGATCGATCAAAGGGCGGATGAACTCCAACAGTCAATGGCCAGCTAACTAGTGATGGTGTCACGATAAAAAAAAACACCGTCAAGAAGGCAATAGGAAACCACTCCACTATCACACCCAAGAACAATCATGGCATTGCACAGTTTACAGATATAGAAAATGGATGGCAGAACGAATACCATAAAGCATAAAGAGTTGCCAATTTAGCGCGTTTCGCACTAGATTTAGCGCGTTTCTTGTTTTGGCAGTGCAAAAGGCGCTAAAAAGGCGCGTTTCCGCCTAAAACATTTTGACCGTTTTGGGCCATTTTCTGGCTATTTTTGACCATTTCTAATGTCTTCTTGTTGGTTTTTGGTAATTTCTGGCTATTTAGTTTAGCGCTTTTTAACGCTTTTTTAGCGCTTTTTAGCAGTCAAACTAGCGCGAAAATATTTTTTCAGTTGGCAACACTGTCAAGAATTGCTGAAAGCGACAAAAGAAAGGAAACTGTGGCGAGCCATGATCGCCCACGTCCTGAAGGGACATGGTACTTAGAGAAGAATGCTTCGAACAAATATCATTATTACCGATGGACAGACATCACTCGTACATTTGCTTTATTCTACGGGCCTTTTTCGGCTTTTGAGAAAAAAGCGCCAACCAACCCCATTCCTAATTACCGAAACATGTCTACATAATTCGAGCGTCAAGCCAACATATCTACTTTCTCTCGATCCCACCACCAACATCACCTTGAGAAACAAGCAACTATGCTTTTTTCTTCGTTTTTTCTTCTTTTTTCTATCAGACCATATTACCGCCCTGATACCTGAATGCCTGCGATGCATTCATATATATATAATTCACTTAATGTTGGTATGTATGAGGTAATACACACACACACACACACACACACACACACACACACATACATACATACATACATACACATACACGCACGCACACACGAACAACACATAAACGCATGCACACAATTCCTCATGTAAATTTTTCGCGTAACCAAAAGAACATGAATACGTACATAGGGCAGATTACATATGAATTTCAAAATGTATTTTTACGCTTTGCTGTGGAGTAATGGTTAGCAGGTTTTCCTAGCGGATCATTACAGCTGTACTGGGTTCGATCCTCACTGGCGGCTTCACATTCCTGGCCTTGTGCCGTGCTAAGCTGAGCTTAGTAAATATTTGGCCGCTGCTCCGTTGACCAATGGTTAGCTAGTTAGTCTCGCACACCATTACTACTGTAATGAATTTGATCATCACTACACTTTTCTTTTATCTACTGCCAGATTAAGCTAATGTTAGTAAATAGACGTATGTATGTATCTATAATATTTTCTATAGTTTTGAGAAGGGTCATTAATATTGAAATGGTTCTTCGGACGATTGAACTCCTTCTTGTTATTTGTGTTGTAAACACGACGTTTCGGCCGATCCATTCTTCGGCCTTCTTCAGGTGTAAAATCCGAGTGTGATGGGTTAAACAGAAATTATGTCTAAAGGGGGTTCAATCGTCCGAAGAACCATTTCAGTATCTATAATAGTTTGTTTTTTCACGCGCGCGTGTGTGCGTGTGTTTGTGCGTGTGTGTGTGTGTGTTCCCCGCTTTTCGAAAGTTCGGTTTACGCCAGTTTTTCTTTTTTACGAAAAAAAAGGCAAAAGGTGAAAATACCGCTATAGAGGCAGTACGCATCCTCTTCCATTAACTCCTACCCCCCCCGCCATATTTTGAAATGCAATGAATGTTGTGGTTTAAGTTGTTCAACAAAACCACCAAAGCCCATGATAAGTCTCTCCCATCTCACATTCACACTGTTTAGTCAACTATCAGCAATAACAATAACAATAATAATGATCCCGTCATATCAAATACAGGTATCCAAAATTTCGAAGGTTCACTCACTTTACGCTAGTTTTGCTTTTACGGAGAGAAAAAAGGCGAAAAGCGAAAATAGTGTTCAGTGTTTGTTTTGCAGCGACCCGTTATAGGGGCAGTGCGCACCCTCTTCCTCTCTGCTTAACTTACAATCACCACCTTTTTGGGTCTGGGAACGCTAAAAAATTTGACCCATATATATTAATGGTAATTGCTTCTTCGCTTTACGCCATTTTGGTTTACGAAAATTTTTTTTATAAGAACGCTCTACTTTTGGAAACCTGTATATGTTTTTATTTGAATATGCTTGTGGATATATTTATATATGAGAGTTGGATATATACATATTTTTTTCACTTCTACACCATATACATATATACAAACAGACACCTATACATAAATACGAGGTTGGAACAATAAATCCGTGGCCTTACACTTAGTTATTAGCTGTATTTTGATCTGAAATAATCACTCTATAATGTTCGATCTATGCATATTTACCACTGACAAGGAAGGCGATTATGTTGAAAAATAAATATTTGTTTTGTAAACTAAATGCTTTCTTCATCATTAGGCTACGGACTTATTGATGTACATACATACATACATACATGTTTGGAACTATCCGGATGTTTACTTATATACACCTACGTATTGACATCCCTCTTTATTGCAATCATTCATAAAGTCCAAAGTAATTGAGTCCGTGCTAACCAAAACATTTGCCCAAACATACCTGAATGTCGATACACGTTTTCAAGGATGGGGGCACATATGCATAAACAATCTCAGAAATATCTGTAAAATGTAATTTTGTTTCTATGAAAACCTTTTTCCACCAAACATCCCATAACTTTAGCAGAGACAGGCGTGTCTGTCTGTCGACTTATTTGTATCTCTCAGCACCATCACCTAAAACAGTAATATAGAGAGAACTTTATATATCTACTACTATAAAGATGACGAATGTTTGTTTCTATGTTTTTATAGACTCCTAAACGGTTGCACCCCAGAAGATGAAAATCTGTCTATAAGGGTAACTTGACCCAAGGAGGAAAATAGGATAGGTAGCAATGACCACTAGTGATCTCTAAAGGTCAAGTTGGGGTCAGGTCAATTTTGGCATTTTCAAATCTAAGGGAAACGGATGCACCCTACGGGCTGCATATTTGTGTACACGGGTAACATAGGATAGGTGGTGCTGACCTCTGGAGCCTGTAAAAG
>VCCN01002889.1:449642-459778 GCA_006491835.1 Architeuthis dux
CCTTTAAAACAAGGCGTAAAACAAGGAAGCAATTACCATTAATTTAAGTGGGAAACAATTTAGAGCGTCTCCAGACCCCAAAATGGTTAGATGATATGTCTGGCTGAGTCACTGGAGGTCGTAGCGGTGGAAAGTATAGGCGACCGGAGTGTAAAAGAGTGAGGAAAAAGGTGTGCGCTATCTCTATAATAGTTTGCTGCAAAACAAAAGCTGAACGCTATTTTCGCTTTTCGCCTTTTTTCGAAAAAGCGAAAAAGTGGCGTAAAGCGAACTTTCGAAAAGCGGGGACTCCCTGTATTTGAATTCTATTAGATGATTTTGTTTCTTTGTTCAGTGGAAGAGTCCATTGTTTGAAATGGTGGGTAGGAGATCTTGTTACCTTCAAGTGGAAGAGTTCATGGTTACGGACAGAGAACCAAGAAAACCACACTCTTCATAATATAAGTATATCACATTTACTGTCTGTAAACAGTTGATACTGAAGCACTAAAACTGTTCATAACATACACTAATACGTAAGTCTTGTAATATTTATACCAGGCAGCTCACTGATCATAATACATGCCATATGTTTTAGGGCTGAGTACGTTCGAGATGATGAAAACATCTCTCAGATGGCAATGGCTTTTTTCAGCAGTCACTCCAATACTGTTCGTCACAGGTTGTACGGTTAAATCTGAATTTCCCTCACAAAAAACTCATTGCATTCGCTTACAATCATACTTTCTGTTATAGTAATGGGTATAGCAACAAAATACGAACGATAATAAAAAAAATAATAAAAAATGAAAAGATTATAGCAGCAATGATTACACCGTGCAACGCAATTTTTGTTCCTGGGTAGTGAGTGTTATTTTCTAATTGCTTATGTGTAAAAAGTATACTACAACCCCTGGCAAAATGATAAAATCAGCACACTTAGAGGATGTTCACCCAGCCTTTTTACTTCGCAACAAATAAACAAAATGAAATATACCTCAAACGAATTAGATTAAAATATTTAATTTATTGGCATATTTTTTTCTAGATAAAGTAGAGGAAATAATTATGGAATAACTCAATGCCGATGAAAAGATTATGGAATTACCTTGTAATTTGCATTTCTAAAACAAATACCAGCACAAATCTAAATATGCAAATTAGTCTACAATTAATAGAGAGTACTTGCAGAACTTAATGAGCTGTTGGACTTATTGTTGAACTGGGCTAATTGAAACGGAACATGGCTTCAACAAGAGAGCTCTCAATTGAAATAATGGAAAGGATTATAGTAACCTTCGAAGAAGAAATCCAACATGGAGTGTGGCAAAAGATGTTAATTGTTCCCAGTCAGCTGTGTCTAAACTTTGGTGCAAGTATAAGCAAAATTGGAAGGTTATGAAGGAAAAAGTACAGGTAGATCCCAGAAGACGTCAAGGCATCAGGATAGAAAACTCAAAGCAATATGCCTTGAAAATAGGAAATGCACAACAAAACAAATGAAAAACAAATGAAAAACAAATGGGCAAAAACAGGAGTCAGTGTTTGTGACAGAACTGTAAAAAAATCGGCTGAATGACATGGAATTTACATACAAAAGAATCCAAGCAAAAACCAGCACTAACACCTAAACAGAAGGAAACAGGGTACAACGGGCTAAAAGAGAAGCAATCATGGAGTGTGGATGATTGGATGAAAGTGATATTCAGTGATAAATCATGAATCAGCATTGGCACAGGCGATGATGCTGCATCTTTAGTATGGTGCCATTCCAATGAAACATATAAAGATGACTGTCTGAAGAAAACAAGCAAATTTCCCGAATCATTTATGATATGGGGTTTGCATGTCGGGTAAAGGACATGGGGAGATGGTAACCATTACCTCAATAGTCAATACACTGGTGCACATTGACATTTTGGACATTTTCTTCTCATTCCATCGATAGAAAATAAGTTAGGTGATGATAATGTTATTTTTCAGGATGATAATACATCTTGCCACAGAACAAAGGGTGTTAAAGCTTTTCTTCGGGAAAGGCTTATCAACCCAACGGTATGGCCAGCAAACAGTCCGGATCCCAATCCGATTAAACATTATGGTGGTAATTTTTAAAGAATGGCCCATGACAAAGCTACATCCTACAATGTTGATCTGTCAACCGTTATTAGAAAAAGTTGGAACCAGCTTGATGGGGAATTTTGTTTTTCATTAGTGAAGTCCATGACTCAAAGAATACAGGCCGTCATAAAAGCCCGTGAAGGAGCAGCAAAGTACTAATGTGATTTCTTTTCCTCGGCATTGAGTAATTCCATAATTATGCCAATAAATTAAATATGTTAATCTAATTTGTTTGATGAATATTTCATGAAGCCAAAATGTTAAGCTATTAAAGAAAAAATGATTTGTGTCATATCTGTGATTTGTTTATTTGCTGCAAAGTAAACAATCTAGGTGAACATCCCCTAAGTGTGATTATTCCATAATTCTTTCCAGGGTTTGTAGTATACGGCTATTATTCCTTTCAAACGTTGGTGTTGTAACCAGGACAATGATACTCATATGCGGTTGTTTTTCTTACTCTATGTGAATACAAATGTTCAAATACGACCGTTGTCCAATTGGACATGAGTAGATTTCAAATTATCACTGTTCTGGTCACAAAAGCAAAGTTTGAATGACTAATAATAAGTTTCTATACTTTTTACAATTAGAAAATAACACGTATTACCCTGGACCAGAAATAGCAAAGATTTGTTACACAGTGTTATGATAATTAATGATTACAAAAATAATTATAATGAGTTCTAATAATTAGGAAAAAATGATAATGAAATTAAAACTTATTTAAAAAATGCCTATATTTTAAAATACAGATTTCCCCGCTATCAGAAAATATAGCGTCCCTATGATGCCTTTCGAAAGCCGAAATGGCATAAAGCGAATAAGCAATTACCATTAATTTCAAACATTTTGAGCGTTCCCAGACCAAAACAATAACCTTGCGTGAGATATTTGCTACGATTGACAGTGCTGCTGAAATGTATGTTTGACCCAAGACCACAGCAGTGGGGCACCCAGTGAGGATCGAACCCATTACAGTAGTAATGGTCAGCATCATTACACTCATTGTGAAACTCAGGATTTAATGAAATAAATGTTGAAGGATTTCACAAAATCTATAGGGAATCACTAGTTTCACAATCTTACTGTAACAGATATGCAGTAAAAATCTGGAAACAAAGAAATTGTCAGTGGTGAAGAATTACTGACAGAATACAGGGCTATGATGTTGACTTGGTTAGAAATAAGATAAGAAGAAACAGCCTTGAGGCACGTGTTATAACAGTGATGTTATTGTCTTGAGAAGATGTCTTGCTATTCACGAAGTAGTCTCATATCTGGTTGGAAGACAACACTATCTGGTTGATATTACAAGTTGAGTACCCCTTATCTGGTTGATATTACAGGTTGAGTACCCCTTATATGAAATGCCTGGGACCAGAAGTGTTACGGATTTCGGATTCTTTCAGATTTTTGGAATATTTGCATATACATAATGATTTCTTATCATTGTTACTTATAGGGGTATCTGCAGCTTTTTTTTACATTTTCAACAAAATCTTTGTACAGATGAAAGAATAAGCAAACATTCCAGTAATTAATGCATGTAAGTCTGGCGGTGACAATAGTTTATTTTAATTAGAACTTGTTTCGTTTTCCACCGTTTCCCATATAGGTTTACGTTTCTAAAGAGTTTAACAAAGATACCCAAGCTTTAACTGTAGTCAGAATAAGTTAAATGCCGTGCAAATCGGTCTCGTCTCTCGTCTTTGAATCATACTACAGTGACGTCATGTTGACTTTTAAAAGTTTCGAATTTTGGAACATTTCGATTGTTGGGCTTTCGGATAAATTTCTATTTCGGTAAAAAAAAAACACCCAGAAAGATCAAATGCGAAAAATAATTCAGGAGGCTTATACTTTTTTTTTGACACTGCTTAAGTACAGAATTAATCAATTAATTTTAGTCAACGTGTCAGGTGTCTTAGAATAACTTGAGTGGACAATTGATTCACTTCACATGAAAACCTATGTAAAAATTCTAAGAAAGGTCTTTTATTATGATCACTTTGGTACGGGTTTTTTTAGATCATAATAAACGACTAATAACATTAAGCAAAGAATATATAGATATACTTATTATGATCACTTTAAATAAAGTATTTGGGACTGATAACAATTTTGATAACAATAACCGGCTGATGACATATCCGTGATTATAATAAGCGGCTTCCTCTGTATATTACGTGCATAGATATTTACTAAGCTTTGGAAAAGAATTGGTCAAACTCTGTTGAATAAATAAGGATTCCAGTCGGCGTTCGCGGTCGCAGAGACAAGCGAGGGGATCCTTCCTCATTCGTCGATATTAAATCCACTGGACAAAGTATAAACGATTCGCCCAAAGGCCGTTCAGTTTAATAGTCGCTTTAATGACAACATGACTTCTCAAAGAACCGACGTTATAACTAAATGAGCAACAGCATCTTCCCGCCCAGTTTGTCATCCATTGGTACGGAATGAAACATTTGATTTTACGATATTTCTTTCAAATTACCAATGGACATGTCTGGATAGTCACTCAGTAGAAACAGTCGCGTGACCAACGTCTTTTAAAAAACAAGCGTGAATGTCTAAATTTTCTGCCCTCTAGCTCCATTAATGCGGCCTGTACGCGCGATAGATACATATATAGCCAGCCAGACCAACTTAAAAATTGAAGCTGAAAATTTCAAGCCAATTGTGCATTTTGAGATAAAAGCATATAATATGGCACATTTATAGCCAAAGGCATTCCCAAAAGAATTGGATATTGAATCATCATGAATTTTCAATATGTCGCCCATTTCAAAATGGCTGCCAGTGGAAAATGTTTTCAGATCAATAGAGGACATACTTAGTTGAATTTTGTACCATACATAGTCCTTGGGAATTGCCATTTGGGTAATTCATGCAAGTCATTGAAAATTCAAGATGGCGGCCATGACTGGTATGAAAATTGTAATGGCAATAAAGTTGCGTTGACTAGTCTGATGTGGATGATCTAGGTGTCTATTCATACATTTTTTTATGATGCAGAATTCGAATTTGGAACTTTAGAATTCTATATTGCCATATTTTCCTTCCGATTCTTTGCGCCATATTGTTTGTTTACTACCTAATAGTAGTAGTAGTAGTAGTAGTAGTAGTAGTAGTAGTAGTAGTAGTAGTCTTAAGTTGTTTAGAAATCTGACATTAATTAGTTTCATTATTAATATTTTAATTTTGTCTCGGATTGCGATATGTGAAGCACCTGAAGTGTCGTCACTTCACCATAATCGCTTACGACACCTGGTATTTCCAAGCAGTCACCCATCTAGGCAGTGGCGGATAGCCCTATATGCTGAAGCCTAAGGCCCAGCAATATATGTAAAAGAAATAGTAAAAAATAACAATCAAACAAAATTATTTACAGATATACCTCGCCTTCACGACTAGTTCGTTCCTAATGATAGTTCGCAAAGCGAGAGTTCGTACAATGAGGTATAATTATTCACAGAAAACGATGCATTAAGTAGGGTTACGTTCTGAAGTTGAAAAAATTATTTATAAAATCTTTCAATTGCTATATCCTGGGTAAATTAAAATCGCCCCACACGAACCTACATCCTGGCACGGAAAGTAGAGAGGGGCCGAAATGGGGAGAGAAGGAAAGGAAGAAGTAGAGGGAGAAAGAAAGAGAGAGGGGGAGAGAGAAAAGAGAATATAAGAAAACAAACAAATGGGAAGTAAGGAAGAAAATAAGATCAGTACGACAAAGAAGGGAAGGAGAAGAAACGGGAAGGAAACAAAGGGAAAAGGGGGAATAAAATAAAAATGAAAAAGTACATGCCCTGAACGGCTGTTGCCATTAACTGGTGAATATTAAGAAACAGATTTAAGGAACAGTGTATGAACACGGAACATAGTGGAAAATGTTGGGAACCTGGGGTCCACGGACTCCCAGGCCGGGAACCCGAGGTCTGCGAACCCCCAGGTCGGAGATACTAAGCCTAAGGCCCAAAAAATGTTAAACCGCCACTGCATCTAGGTACTGACTACGCTCGACGTTGCTTAATCTCGGTGATCGCACGAGAACTGGTGTATCCAACGTGATTTGGCCATAAGCTAAACCTATCAATGAGTATATTTTTCCTCCGAACGGAATTGTCATACAGCTTTAGCCACAGTACAATGAAACGGTAAACAGGTCGGAATTTCTTTCATATTTAACGACTACCGCGCCATAAAACAATGCTTCGTGAGTTTTACGAGCGTGTTTAAACACAAGCGCGCATGCGTGTACAAATGGGTGTACGTAAATGTGTTTCAGTTGGAGTGACGTCATTCTCTTTCCGAATTCAGAGCCTAATATGCTTAATATGTTCATTTGACACTGCCGTCATCTTTTTTTTGAAAGCTGAACTAAGCGAAACTTGTTAACACGATGAAACCTGTACGCCGATGTGTCTGTGCAAGCAGTCAACACTTTTTTGCACGACTGCCTGTTAAAACTTGTCCACAGTTTCGGCAGGCCAATCGAAACCGACCGTTGAATACGACATTACTTTATGGAGTAACCTTGAAATTGGCATGCATAACTGTCATTTACAAAATTCCCTTCCGAAAACGTTATTCCCGAATGGTTTGTTTGTTTATTTGGTTTTGGTTGTTGTGCCCACTAACAAAAGAATGCTGATCCAACACGTTAACATACGTCATTATCAAAAGAAAGAATGAATCTATTTATTCATTGATTGTCGAACTTTTGTCCAAGTTGGGGTTGACTTTATCCCCCCTCCCGTAACAACAACAACAATCCTCACCTAATTTAGGGGAATAAACTCTTCACTGTTTGTCTATCCCATCACGTTAAGCCAAACCTATATATACAATTAAAATGTCCCTACCCTGATTTAAAATCACGACCGTGTGATTGGTAGGCGGTTCTCTTACCAACTGAGCCCAACTGACAAGTCTTATATATCTACGAATTTATTTATTATATATACAGTACAAACGTTGCAGTAATCATCTTCAGTTGGAATAGAAGTAGGAATGGATTTTGACACTGCAGCAGCCAGGTTTGTCTATCTATTAGTTTTCTCCTGCCGTCAAAAATAAGTAATTTTGCCATTGCATTGTACTTAAAATATCAAAAACATTGCTGCTCTACATTTTTAGAAACCGTCAACCAAAACTGTCACCAAAACTGTCAACATAGGTTTCTTTCAGTTTTCAAGTGAGTCTGTTTGTTTGTCTGTTTGTTTGGCTGGCTGGCTATCGATGTATGTGTCGCGCGTACTCAAAATCTCAACATTTACATACTTAGTTTTAAGGGAATGCAAACTACAATGTAGATGTATTCTAAATTGGTCCCATAGTTTGTTTTTTTGAAAATTCGAACTTTTTTAGTGATCACGACCCAACAAAAGGCGAAAGAAGTAATTTATTCATTGATCACCTCATTTCCCAATTTCTTTAATTGATCACCCCCATGCTGCCAAAAGTCATTGGTCACGTGATGGTTTCCATTGAGTGACTAACCAGACCTGCCTTGCTTATCTTCAATATACGTACTGGATATTAAATTAAACTAAAGCTAAAATTAAGTAAAGATACAAAGAATATTTGAAAGAGTCCGATACAAATAACGAAATAATTAAATAGTTTTCTAAGGGAAGTAACTCTTGCGTAAAATATAACGGCTATATCTTTTGGAAAGTTGCAGACACAGATATTGACATACATGTAGCGTTTGCATAACTATATTTCGTAATTTCTTTGACGTGGAGTAGTTGTTAGCAAGCTAGTCGTGCAGACCATTACAACCGTATCGAGTTCGATCCTTATTGGGTGCCCAACGATTGTAGTTTTTCGTCTAAACTATGCCTAGCTCAGTAAATATAGTTCTTCCTTGCTCTTCTCGCTATTATTGTTTCGGCTCTCTTTTTAAGAGCTGTTTCCGGTCTTTTTTTTATGTAGTTACATTTTCTTTTCTTTGCTTAGATTCTTT
This sequence comes from Architeuthis dux, assembly GCA_006491835.1. Classification (NCBI taxonomy): domain Eukaryota; kingdom Metazoa; phylum Mollusca; class Cephalopoda; order Oegopsida; family Architeuthidae; genus Architeuthis; species Architeuthis dux. The sequence goes on from VCCN01002889.1 coordinate 457,720, forward strand.
TCTTTTTTCTTTTATTTATTTGTTTATTCTCCATTTCGCCGACAGTCAGTGGATATCTTCCTTGTTTCCAATGTTTACGCGCTATAGACATGTTTGTTCTCTGTTAGTGATTAACTAGTGTTGACAACTAAGATATTATCATTACTCTCGCATATATTTCTACAATTAAATTTGTTAAAGTAATATGTCTGTTGTTGTTGTTGTCGTCGTTGTTATTGTTGATTATTTTTTCTATCTGTTCATATTCTTGTGGTCTACTACTACTCAATGTTAGGCTTCAGACTTGACAGTGAATGGCAGTTATAGTGAAGGTTGAGTCACTTTGGCTCCCATTCAAGCATAAGCACCCTCCTCCATTCTTAGCCTTGTTCATTGCATTGCAAAGGTGGATGGGGAGGGAGGAGGAAAACGATGAAAGATATGAGGAGAATGGATAATAATCAGAAAGCATTAAAGTCGTACATACAAACAACAGAATAATAATAATGTGATGAACACAAAAAAGCCATGATCAAGAAAAATTGGCTATGGCCGACCACATCTGGAGAGAGAAAGGCGACCACCTTCCTCTCTAGGAGGAAGTCTAGATTATTGACAGAGAACGATGTTGGAAGCAGAGAAAAATCAAAGAAGCGGCTCACATCAAAATGTCGACTAAATGCATTCAGTTCAACCTGGTGTGGCTTCCGCTTCTTAACAGACATAGACCCGACATGACAAAGACACGGATCCTGCGTAATAAGGGTTACCCCCTTTAAAAATAAAAATTCTGTTTACCCCATTACATTAGAATTTTACACCTGAAGAAGGCTGAAGAATGGATCAGCCGAAACCTCGTGTTTACAACAAGAAGGAGTTCAATCGTCCGAAGAACTATTTGAAGACTAATAGTATAACATTCACGCCCTACAAATCTTCGCCTTTATTATTTTCTTTTTTTTCACTAACATTTTGTTTTCTGACCTTCATTTCTTTTTCTTTGGTATTTTCTTTTTATTTCTTCATCAACTCTGCAATCCCCCCACCCCCACCTTTTCTCCTACACATCGTAGCTAGCTAGCTAGTTTCCATACGCTGGCTACGGCATCAGTCGCTTTGTTTCTGTTGTCTCGGCTTGTGATATGTAAAATAAACTCAGAGGCAATAAGCACCCGAAGTGTTGTCGCTCAATTCACCATTCTCGCTTACGGCACCTGGTATCACCTAGCGGTCACCCATCTAGGAACTGGCCAGGCTCGACGTTGCTTAATGTTGACAATCGTTCGAAAACCGGTGTATCCAACGTGATTAGGCCAGTGTTGCCAACTCAAAATATATTTTCGCGCTAGTTTGACTGCCAAAAAGCGCTAAATTTTTTTAAATTGCTAAAAATAGGCCAAAAACCACCAAAAAGACGCTAAAGATAGTCAACAATAGCCAGAAAATGGCAAAAATGTTTTAGGCGAAAACGCGCTGATTTAGCGTTTTTTGCAATGCCAAAACAAGAAACGCGCTTAGTTTAGCGCGAAACGCGCTAAATTGGCAACACTGGATTAGGCCATAAGACTCTCCACTTCCTCCTTCTCCATACCTCGTTCCATTCCTTCCCTTCCATTTTTTTCTCTTCCGCTTCTCAGCCACCCCCACCCCTCTTCGCCACCCTTCTCACCTCTCGATTATTCTCATAAGGACCATTTTACGACAACTTCTAACAAGACTCATTGAACTAATCTTGCATACATGTTCTGATTAGTGATAAAAACTAATGACTCACTTTAATGTCTATCTGTACAATGTAGGACAGAAAGTCAAGGACTTCTCATCTTACGAGCGCATAGATTTAGTCATGTGTACGTGTACGTTTGCGTGTACGCACGGCCGATTTATACAGACGACCTTCGTTTGGAAGAGTACTTTTGAATGTTCATGTATGTAACTCCGAGCCAGGGCCGGCCCTAGGGTTCCTGGCGCCCCGGGCAAGCTGAACTTTGGCGTACATTAAAGTATAATATTACCGTATTTATTTATGTTTTACAGAGAAAATATATATATATTGTCAAATCCACATACAGCGCTGTTT
>VCCN01002889.1:538053-551971 GCA_006491835.1 Architeuthis dux
ATAGGCTCTCACTAATAAGTGTCATTATAATTATCATAAGATAACCTGCTACCTGCAGTTTTTCAAGTCAGCAAATGGCAGTTTTTTTTTCTTTTCAGAACATCGGATCTCTCCTTTTCCCCTCTTTGACCTGGTCAAATTCTTTGGTTTTCCTAGAAGGATTTCAACTCCTTCTTCTTCCTTTTCTTTGGCTTAGATAAAATTTCCTTGAAGTTGGGATAGTAATAAATAGTGATTAGTCTCCTGTCTGTTCCTATTTTACCATGTTAGGGTTTGATTATTTCAAATTCTGGTTTCAATATGGAATATTAGCTCCAAATGATAGTGTTAATTATAAAATTAACTTTTTCATATGAGGAGCACTCAAATTAAATATTTTCAACAACATATATTGGATTTCTTATATATGACTTGTATGTGTTACAATACTACCACCACGACTATATATATATATATATATATCTCAAATTCACCGAAACTGCTTATTGCCATGGTAAACAACCGACAAACCTTCAAATTTAAATGTACTTTAAGTTTTAATTAATATATAATACATGTTGGGATGGAAAGTTCTTCTACATACAGTGTCTCCTTCAGAGCTGTCAGTTGCAGACCATCACTTGTTTTGATTCATGCATCTCTCCTTTTCAGGTCAGCATTTCCAGTGCCAGATTAACTATGTAGCAAAAGTAGCATATGCTACGGGCCACACAATTTTGAGCGTTCAGCACTAAATGCTAGCAAGCCATCAGTTCAAAATCTGGGATTCTGCACTTGCTCTATTATGTAGAGTACTATACTTCCTTTACCTTTTTTATAAATGACTGAGTGTTTAATGTATGCAATTTTAGCCAATTATCATCTTTAATTGGAGTTATTATTTTAACATAGTAATTAATGGGTGTGTGGCATTTATGTGATATATATACAACACATAAATACAAAGGTATTTGAAACTGAAATCATAGCCATTGCACAAAGATCAAAATGAAAAAACAAAGTAATACTATTACTGAAATGTGAGACATATTTAACACATTATTTTGTATAGTGAATGAAAACTAAGTAAAAAAAGTGTATGTGTTTTAATATTTATGTGTATTTTCTTAAGTTAGGGCCCCTCTATAACATATGCTGCAGGCTCCACATTAGCTTAATCCCGTCCTGAGCATTTCCAAAAAGTTCAAGATATCCAAAAATTCCTTGCAGAATTCATCATATCAAAACTTTATGATGGAATACACAATTTAGCGGAAAAGTAGTGTAAGATCGAAGGAAGCTGAAGAAAATACTTTTGTGGTGACTGAATAATGATGCTATGAATTTATATGAAAGAAAAATGTTGGGGTTTTTCTCATTAGTCCCCACAACACTAAATAATTACAGCTATTATAGCTCACCATATTTTTGTTAGCTAAATAAATGTAAATAAAAAAACACACAATGTAACCTTTGCCCTGACTGACTCACTGACTAATATAACCCTAACCTGTAAACCATTATCTCCATAAGATAATAACAGCAGAGTTGCCAAACTCCAGTACAAAGTCTGGAGTTGATTTTGTTTTCCTATCATAACAAGAACAGTCCTCACCAAGATGAGGGGTGTAAACCGATATGTAAAATCCACATTCCCCTACCGTGATTTGAACTCACGACCAACTGATTGCCAGGAGGCTGTCTCACCGATTGAGCTAAATTGACAAGTCAAAAATTTATCATACAGATATGCGCAGGTTTATTTCATTCTAATAAATAAATACATTTATACAAAAAGTCGGAATAAAAGTTGGAGTGGAGTTTGACCCTGCAGTAGCCAGTCTTGTTTACATTTATTTAGTAAACAAAAATATGGTGAGCTATTACAGCTCACCGTATTTTTACCATATTTCCTGGCTGGTAATATGTACTTTTTTCTTCTGAAAAATGCTTGGTAATCAGTCCAAAATGTGATAATTAGCTGTGACAGAAAAAATATTTGATAATCGGTCCAAAATGAGATAATTAGATGTGACAGAAAAATATTTGATAATCGGTCCAAAATGAGATAATTAGCTGGACAGAAAAATATTTGATAATCGGTCCAAAATGAGATAATTAGATGTGACAGAAAAATATTTGATAATTGGTCCAAAATGAGATAATTAGCTGGACAGAAAAATATTTGCTAATCGGTCCAAAATGTAATAATTAGCTGTGACAGAAAAATATTTAATAATCAGTCCAAAATGTGATAATTAGCTGTGACAGAAATAAAAATCACACCATAGAGTTGGCGACTTAGACTTGCTTATATGGTAAGTTATTTAATCCTCAAATACTTTCTGAAAAATACCTAGCTGATTATAGGGGGCATCTTACTACTTCTAGGGTCTTATCAGCCAGGAAATACAGTATTTAATTTGGTGGAGACTAATGAAAGATGTTGTGTCCAAAAATGCTGGAAACTTTTGCATCAACTGTATAGTATTTTTCACCAACCCAGTGTCAGTCAGCCGTAAAGATCTCATCACATTCAGTTATATGCACTCCAATAGGTAGCCTGCAGCTGCATGGGAGAGAATGGCTTTCAATACAATCCTGAAGATTAGTACAACAAACCTACACACCTGGGCAAAAAAATGAGCCAAGCTCTTTCATTCTGACAATTATAGATGAAACATTTGACAATGTTATACATACATGCAGTGTTTGTGTGCAGAGTACGTTTTAGTATGGGATAGTTGTTCTCTTATTTTTCTTCAGAAAACTGAGCCGTTTGGTCAAGCTGACTGATAATTGTTTGCAACAATGTTGTTCCATTCATCTCTGAATGTTCCCCACAGCTGGTCAGTGTTCCCAAATTTTCTCATAACCAGTTTAGCCTTAATATGCACCCATATGTTCTCTATGGTGTTAATACCTTTAATATGATGGAAAGTGCTTGGCTCATTTTCTTTGCTGGGGAGTGTATAGTATAGCTTACTACAATCAGCTGTCACTAAGAGGAACATGAAACAATGTGAGTGGAAAACACACAAAATATGATTTGTTTGTCATCAAATCCCCATATCCTGAATGAGCAACTTAAGAGATGAGTAACAGTTCAAGAGCTGATATGATGAGTTTCTCACTTGGGAAAATAAACAAAGAAGCTAACAATATGCTGTGAATTGTTTGTTCAGATATGACGGCTTCACAGAGAGCAGCTTTGCAGGTATAAAAGAGCTGGGTAACAAGCCTGAAAGTCAGACCATAGATGTGCTAGTTTGATCTGATGGATGGAAGCCCAAGCACCCTCCTTTAAAAGTGCCTTCATTTAATAGCCCCTTTCTTTAAAATTTTGTTTCGGTATGTCAGTCAGTCTTATAGGAGCTTAAATACATGGAAAAGGAGCTAGATCTAGCTCCAAAAGAGCTAAATCAGCAAATTTTGTTTCAGTATACTAGCCCATCAGTCAGTTCCGGTCATAGGTAGCTAGCGAATCTAAAAATGATTTTTAATGCCTCTGCTTGTAAACGTAACACAGCTCACTTACAAAATAGTATTTTTTCATCTTAATTTTAGTTGCTCTTCATCGCAACTACTCAGACTGTCAGTCTATGGCAGGGAGTAACCAGCGCAGATCGGAAATGAAGAATAAGCTGTGGACGAGACTCAAACTTGGGTCCCTTTTACCTCAAGAAGCCTGCCTATATACAACAACTGCTCTACCAATTGAGCTATTAGAACTCTTACAGCTGGCAGAAGATCAAATCTTACCCTTAAAGCCATCTTTTATTTTTCCTGATCGCTCAGCCATGTACTCGTTATTGTTTTTACATATACTTTAAAATATTGTCTCGGTATGTCAGTCAGTCAGTGATTTATAGGAGCTTAAATGCACACAAAAGGAGCACCAAAAGAGCTAAATCCGCAAATTTTTTTTGGTATGTCAGTTCCGGTCATAGGTAAAAATGATTAGTCATTTTAATGCCTCTGCTTATAAACGTGACACAGCTCACTTACAAAAGGGGGGACAGTTTTTCCTTGGTTTGGAGATAAAACAAGGAGGGGAAAAACAGTCTTTATCATAAGAGGTTTGATAAATAGGTGAACATGTTTCTCTTTCCGTTATTCCTTTTAATCTTCAATTTTTTTATTTATTTTTTTATTGTTCCTCGTACAGTTCCAATGTTAAGAATGTATGAAATGTCATGTATGAAGTATTTTTATCTTGGTGTCATGTATGAGTGTGCAGTAATTTCATCAGTGTGCATATTGTAAGTGAAGAGTTATCAGCTTTGAATTAATCCAGAAACTGTTTGCAGAGGCTTACTTATATGGATAGATTATCTTTCTTGCCTGTTTACTTGGAGGTGCAGTGTGGCCGAGCAGGTAAAGGCACGCGGAATGTACTTGGCGAGCCAAGTTCAAACTCCAGCTGAGAAAGTTTGTGTTCACTTCACACTAATGCCCTTAGGAAGTCATGAATCCATCTCTTCTCCTAGCTAGTAAAATAGTGCAGGGTGAAGTGAGTGTCGCCACTTCGACTGCTTGTCACCTCTAAGTCTATTTCACATATTGAAAACAAGCCGAGTAAGTAGTTACGTGATATGTGGAGCCCATGCAGGGATGGCTGAAGCTTTAGCCAGCGTAAGGGCACTACTTTCTTGTTTACTTTCTTTGCATCTTATAATGACTTGTATTGTGCTTCAAATAATGATATTATAGGATATCATATAGCCACCATAATGGTGAACAGAGCCCTTTATTCAATCCACAGGGGTTGATTGTTCTCATTCCACTGTCCATTCTCGGGAATATCTCGTACCAGTTAGTTCTTCCTAGTTACCATCTGAAAAAAATGGCCCTAAATCAGCACTCAGGTCCATCAAAAATGGCCAATACTTTTGCCTATATGAATACAGCGTTGATAGACACAATGCATATTAGCGAGTGATAATGCCTGTTGTTTTAACTCAATTCATTACCATGGTTTTGTATAAAGTGCTATGTTGGTAGTCTACAGTGGTTATTGTGTGATATCCATTTTAAATCATTTTTTCAGTTAGATTCATCATCACTGACGAGAATTTCACTTTTACGACCTGAAAACAACGATCGCTATGTCGAAGATGTAAGAAATTCATGTTTCGGTAACAACTGATCAAGTGTCATAAGATAGGGTTATCTCTCATGATGACATTATAGCAAAATAATTATTTTAAAATAAATATTTTATGCTCAATTCCGAACTCATTTTATACTCACGTCCGACTTATATTAAAAAATATACAGTAATTTGCCCTCGTGATGCCACTTGAATTTTTCCAACTGAACCAGACTATATGACTTTCACTACTTTAACATTGTTACTCTAACAACCAAGATGAGAACAGTCCAAGTAGATCAATCGAACTATAATAATACCCCATGTGTATTTATTTATGTATTTGTCTTCTGTAACGCTAATAGACACAACTCTTCTATATTATCATTAAATAGATTTTTCTATGCCATCACATGATGACGTATAAAAATAGAATTTTATGTTCTGGTGACATACTAGAAAGGATTGTATTTTATGTTAAATTGATAAAAAAATTTTTTAAAACTCCATATTTATTCAATGGTGAATAGAATGTTATTTGCCAATTTGGGGGTGGGGACAAAACATGTTTTTATCTGAGAAAATGATATATAAGTATCCATATAAACACATATATATTTACATATTTCTTTTTTTTTCTATTCAAATTATTTTATATATTTGTTAGAAATGTTGTCTTTTGAATTTGTTAAAAGGCTAAAGTACATAGTGAACACGTGGGTGGTGGAATTTACGAGTAAGTTGGATTCTTTTATTTTTTTATATTTGTTTTTTATTTAATATTGTTGGTTCATAGAAATGAAGAGCTTTATAGACTATATATATATTCCTACTTTTGTCATTTCTGTTTGTATTGTGGGGTTTGATTTTTTTTTTTAATACAAGAAAGCCATTTTGTGTTTTTATATATTTATAAAGGGATTGGTATTAAACAAGTTTCGTATTTTTTCTTAGTTGGGTATATCCAATTGTTTCTTAGTTTTTCTGTATTTTACGTTAGGTGTTTATTCTGTATATTATTATATATAAGGGGGGCATATATCTATGATTAGTTATTTTATTTCTCTTATTATTTTCTGTATTTGTTTTTGACTGCAGTATTTTTACATTTTGTTTTTGTTTTATGTTCCTGTTTTTAGTTGGAAAGCTAATTTATGACTACATTTTGAAAACATTTCCGTTCTAAAGTTGAGTAACATATCCTTATTTTTGAATGTTAGGATCCTAAATATTTCTTCACACAAAATAGCTTTCTTGTATTTAAAAAAAACAACCCTACAATACCACAGAAATGAAAAAAGATGGGGGGGAAAGTAGTAACCAAACCAAGAGGAATCATAGTAGTATTCTAGGAGACCACTCCAAAACAAAAAGAGGAGGGAACACAAAAGAATTGGTTATCATCTGTGAATAGGTGAAATCTGAAGAATGACTGGGTCAAAATTATTTATTTATTTAATTTCACCTTTTCTTTAATATTCAGAAAGTATTGAACAAAAACAAGAAAATGCACAGCATAATGTTTTTGATATTTTATAATTACAGTGCAATTGCAAAATTATTTGAATACTGCCGTCATTATTTGACGTCATTGCTAAACTAGTATATAACAATAATTTCTCATCTCTCAATGTCAGACAGAAATACTAAATTATCTTTGCAAAAGCTGGCTTCTTTGGCTTTGCCTTAAGAGTTTTTTTAATGACTTTCATTGATTTTTATTATTAACCCTGTGATCTCTATTGATCAAAAATTATAATTGTATTACTTTAATGAGATGAGCTTAATCAATCAACAGAATAGATTGATCTGTCACAGAAAATGCAAACTTGGGATTGATTGATTTAGCCAGCTACTTGAACTGCCAGTCAGTCCCACTTTTAAAATATCAGATTAACCACACAACAAGTCTGGTTAGTCACTATATAGAAACCATCACGTTACCATGGCCAGTCTTTGGAAAAAGGGGTGATCAATAAATAAGTTACTTCTATCGCCTTTTTTTAAGCGGTGATCGCTAAAAAAATTTGAATTTAAAAAAAAAACAAGTGCGAATACTGCCAGACACAAACTAAGGGACCAATTTAGCATAAACTTACATTGTAAATTGAACTTCCCACTGCGTATTCAGTTTTTATCCTTGATTCCTAAAATACAGAATGGGCCACAAGAAATAAGGCAGTCATTACTTTTGATAAATATTTCACTTCCCTATTTTGTCTGGGCCACCCTGTACATACTTCCCTCTAAGCCTTGTGCGTGTGTGTGTGAGCACATGTTTTGCAACCAGCACACAAAGGAAATTAATATGCGCACAAAAGGCTAATAATGTAATAATAATGTAGTAATTAATAATTATACTTATAATATTATAATAATGAACAGTGATTTTTTTTTTTTTTTTTTTTTTTTTTTTTTTTTTTTTGTTTCTCTATCCATAACAATGGACTTTTCCACTTAAAGAAAACAATTTTGCTGATAAAAATATCTCGTACCCACTATTTGAAACAATGAACTCTTCCACTGATACAAATTCAATTGTTTCTTTTCTATAAAAGAAATCCTCTCAGAAATTTAAATATATCTGTGAATCTTTTCACTGGGATTAACTAGTTGATATATTCAAATGGTTCTTCAGACGATTGAACTCTTTCTTGTTATTTGTGTTGTAAACACAACATTTCGGCCGATCCATTCTTCGGCCTTCTTCAGGTGTAAAATCCGAGTGTGATGGGTTAAACAGAAGTTATGTTTATAGGGGGGTAGCCCTTATAGCACATGGCCAGGGTGTTTCTATATATTGATGAGTGTTATTGCTATTAATTTATTTCATTTCGCATCACATAAAAATAAGAAATACTCATTGATGTTTTATTTGATGGAACAACAAACTGAACAACGTAGTTTAAAGTATAGAATTAAATTACTTTGTAGAATACAATAATTCTTGTATTATTATTATTATATTGCATACCAATACAATAAACTATGAAAAAATATTGAAAATTATTTTCAATTTCAGTGTTCTAGACGTTATAAATAATTTTTTAAAAACCTTAAAATTTTAAAATTAACGTTTTATGAATGTAGTTCCATTTAGTGCATTGGTGTATGTCTTCTCATATACATGTTACAGCTGTTTAGGTCATTTTCAACATCTTAATTTAACAATACAGTTTTATTTGCCATGAGAGATAGGTTGTGCCAAAATTATTTACCAAAACAATTTCAAGTTTACATTTGCCTTAGTATTCAGAGCATACAGGAAAAAGATTTACACAACATTTTAAGTTTTTTTTCACACATTGACTACTAAAAATTAGAGGGAACATTGACACTGTATAGTCTTTATGCTGTAGGAGAACAGTTATAAATCAAAAATCTTCTATTTATCACTTGCAACAGTGTTAATTTAATGATTATTTTTTATCTGCCTAGTTACTTCTGATATGAAGTCACCTCAATCCCAACTGACATAATCCTCTCCACAGATAATTCAGGGATCATGGTAAAAGTAGGTTCAGATTTTAAATGAATTAAACAAGCAAAAAGCTATTTCATATATGAAAGACCTATGATTTTTTTTGCATCAATAATAATTTTAAAAATTATTAATTTTTTTTTTTACTAGTAATTTTTCATCTTAATTTTATTGCCTCTCATCGCAACTACCCAGACTGTCAGTCTATGGCAGGGAGTAAACAGCGCAGATCGTAAATGAAGAATAAACTCTGGGCGAGATTCAAACTCGCATCCCTTTTAGCTCGAGAAGCCTGCCTATGTACAACAACTGCTCTACCGATTGAGATATCAGAACTCTTATGGCTGGCAGAAGATTAAATATAACTGTTAAAACCATCTTTTATTTTTCCTGATCGCTCAGCCACATATGTGTTATTGTTTTTACTTATAGTAGTAGTAAATTATCTTGATTTGTTTTTTATTAGATTAAGCATTGTAAACAATTATCAATTTTTTTTTGGCTAGTATTTTCATTCATCTTAATTTTAGTTGCTTTTCATCACAACCACTAAGACCATCAGTCTACGGAAGGAAGTTTGGTTTTTCTTTTTCAAAAACATCAAATGGTACAAGAGCTGATCGTTTTCCAATCTGAAGTTCAATGTCAAGTTTGTCAATATATTTGCACACAACTTGAATTTTGTTAGAAAAAGTGTTTTAATTATGAAATTAGTCTAAATCAACCTATATAGAATCTTCAAGCTAATTAACAAAAATTTAAAAAATCATCACCATTTTTAAGTAAGTATCTTGAGTTATTCCTCTTAGACAGGAGAGTGCTATCAACTTCTGGTAAGGGGATACTGTTTTACATTCTGGTGAACGAGCAGCCATATTGGTTTTAGGTGATTGGAGAAGACACACGTGTGTGTCATCAACCACGGTCATTGTAATTATGTATGAATAAAGGATCTGTGTAAGTACGTCTTTTGTTTGCATTTTGATTCTGTTAATATCTGTCATTATACCAACCTTACAACCATGATCATAATAGTCATTATCATATCCAAATTTTAAAATGAACTTTTAATATTATTTAAACTTTTAAAATATCTGAAGAAAAATAAATAGAGAAAGAAAAACTCTATTTGCATATCTTTTAAGTTGCCTCTCGAAGAAGTTTCACATTCAATTCAATAATAATACTAGTTTACCCATGTTACAATGTACAAAAACATTATGTTGCTCTGCATGTTCAACCAGAATGGACCCATATTTTTTACACATTTGCAAAGAAAAAAAATAAGTAAGGGAGACTACTCTATAATTAGCATTTAATAATTATCTCCCTTGACAAATTTTACAGACAAAGAAAATAGACAATCATGTGGCATATTATATAAGTAGATTATTGTTTTGAATTTCTTAGATGACACATTGTCAATTATTACTAAGGTTTTGTATTCTGCCATCTCCAATTACTGCTGACCGATGCAACAAAATGGCCAGACAAGTTTGGTTCAAGAAGGAGGGATTCCCAGCCAATATAGTCACCAACTTACCACACTTCACTGCACATCAATGAGCAAGGATCAGGGTCAGACTAGCCAGCATTTTGTTGGCAGTCACAGTTCACTCGGTCAGAACTAATAGGTGTGGCCAGTTAATCCGACGAAGCATGTCCGGACCTTATCATTTGAAATGACCATCGTCCTCACTCCTTTCAGAATAATTTTTTTCTTGTTATCTCTATTTTTTTTCCCCACTTCATACAGTTACGGCCAAATCGTGTCGGATCTTGTACAACCACCGAAGTTAAGCAATGTCAAGCCTGGTCAGAACCTATATGGGTGACCAACTGTGTATACCAGATCCTGTGGCGATCATGTTAATACTCCTAGGAGGAGACCGATCTCTACACTATGCTCAATAAAAGAGAGAGAATGAATGAAATTCTACACAGTTTATCAGGATAAGCAGAGTGGTGTAACAACTCCACCCCATAAAAACCTAATTGCTACTGAAACCAGAGCAGAGTGATTGTGGCCCTATGCTCCACAAGGAGTCAAAAGGAATAAAACAAAACAGTTTATGAACATTACCTTTTCCTTCTCACTCCTCTCTATCTATATCGATATTTACTAAGTTAAGTTGAATAGTTCACAAGGCTAAATTAGAGGAGAATTGGGGTTGGAAGACTGACTTGCGTAAATTTTCTATGTGGCGAAGACTTGCCTGCTTTAAAAATCAGCATTCAAAATGTTAATTTTTACTCGGGTTCAAACACTAACCAATGGTGCTAGTGGGAAGTATGCAACTATCTCAGCCATGAGGCCAGCCCTCTCTATATATATCTACTTATATAATAAGCCAGGTGATGGACTATATTTTATGTCTGTAACATTTGTCAAGGGAGATAACTATTAAATACTAATTGAAGAGTAGCCTTCCTTAGTTATTTTTTATTTTTTTTGCAAATTCATAAAAAATGCGTGCTCATTCTGATTGAATATAAACAAGACTAGCATTCCAAGGGAAGTTATGAATCACTGCCACCCATATATGCTGTGGTGGGGATGATCAATAAAAAAAATTGGAAAAAGAGGTGATCAATGAATAAGTTACTTCTCTCGCCTTTTGTTGGGCAGTGATATCACTAAAAAAAGGTCTGAATTTTCAAAAAACAAGCGGGCACAATCTAGTGACCAATTTAGCATAAACTTACAGTGTATATTGAACCCCCCTCTAAAAACCTATTGATCAAAAACATTTTCCCTACTCATTGATGGGGGTGTGTGTGTGTGTGTGTGTGTGTGTGTGTGTGTGTGTGTAAAATTTCAAGTTTCTCCTATGAATGGTTAGGGCTGGGCAAAGTTCACATACATATAAATGTCAGAACACATGAATAAACTAAACCCAGCAATAAACCAGTGTTGTGGGTAGCAGTGATTAAAAATGCAGGGCAACATAATGTTTTTGATATTTTTTATAAGTACAGTGCAACTGCAGAATTATTTAAATACATCCATCAGTTTTGGGGTAAACTAGTATATTGATGTGTACTAAGCTTGGCTTAGTATGACACTAGTCTAAATTGTGAGTCGAATGGTTGTGTTGCACCAATCTTTCACAATGAGGAGGGCCAGTCTGCCTTGTAAACAGCATTGAATAAACTAGCAACTAATTGCTGGTTTAATTAAATCCTCCCCTATAGCATGATATTTTCCTGATTTAGCTATGAGTAAAGAAATTTCATAACTAGCCTCAAGAGTACAATTGTTGATGGTAGTTCGTGCAGAGAACAAAGAATCTATTGTTGATCTTTTTTCAAATTTTTCCTTTAGGGATTTAAAATGGTTCAATAATATAGAAGTGAAATACTACATATAAAAAGAACTTACATAACAGGTTTTTTTAATTTAAATTTTTTAATTATTATAAATCATAAATACAAATCAAGCTCACCTCAAGATAAGAAAACTCAAGTTAGTGCGATCCTTGACCTTGATGATTACTGCAAAGAGTTTTTATTCTGTTGCCAGTGGAAAGTACACAACCTTTTTTTTCTTTCTCTCCAGAGGTGCAGGGTGGTCAAGCAGTTAATGGCAAAGCAAATGGACTTGGAGAGACGAGTTCAATTCTGGCTGAGACAGTTTGTGTTCACTGTGCACTAATGCCCTTAGAAAAGGCATGAATACATCTCTCCTCCTAGCTATGAGTAAAATAGTGCAGGGTGAAGTGAGCGATGCCACTTCGGGTGCTTGTCACCTCTGAGTCTATTTCACATATCACAAACAGGCCAAGAAAGTAGTAATGCGATATGTTTGAGCACAAGCAGGGTGGGTGAAGCCGTAGCCAGTGTAAGGGCACTACTTAGTTACTTTTTCTCTCCACTGGGAAATTGTTACTCTCACTTTAATAATTCGTTCCTGAGTAACAGATCAATTTTAGGCACATTGGAATTATTGGATAGCTACAAATATCAATGAGGAAGGTCCTGCATGGGTGTTGTTTTAATTGCAATCTTAAACCAAAGAATTCTAATTCTGATTATAAGCATTGAACATTTTAGAACATTTTGTTTTAATGTGAAAAAAAAAAGTATACATTTGTATATACAAACACACATCATAACAATCACATTTACACAATACCTAGGGCCTTAAACCTTTGCGGTGATGTAATAAACATCATAATTCTTTTTAAAATCATTTACATCTATTGATAGCACTACATATTCCGGTAATCTATTCCAAAGTCCTTCTACTCTATTGCTAAAAAAGAATTTTCTGATATTCAATCTACTTCTATTTGCTTCTACCATATATGTGTGGCCTCTCAGTCCCTTGTACTCCTTTCTAGTAAAAAAAAATACATCAGGGTTTACTACTTCTTAACCATGCATAATCTAAAACATTTCTATTAAGTCTCCCCAATCTCTCCTATTTTCTAACAATGTTAATTCTAACATTTTTAGCCTATCCTCATAACTCATACTTTTTAATTCCAGTACTAACTTAGTTGCTCGTCTCTGGACTTTTTCTAAAAGATGTTTATCTCTCTACAAGTATGGTGACCACACCTGTGCACAGTATTCGAGGTGTGGACAGACATAAGTCTTATATAGTATAAGGAATTAGTTCTAAATTCTTTATTCTTTATTCCTATTCCTATTAGTTAACCACAAGCATTTCCATTCTCTCTCTGCTTTCCGTATCACGTATCACTTCTTCTCTCTCATAATATAGTTCCTTCACGTTCACCATTCTGTCAGGTCTCTCCTTATATATCTCCTTATATATCTTCTCTTCTATTTTTTCATATCATCTCTCTTTCTCTTCCCCTCTCTCTCTCTCTCTTTCTCTGTCTATCTCTCACTCTCTCACTCCTTTTCTTTCATTTCTCTTATTCTAGATCTCTTTTGTTCTCTCTCTCTCTCTCTCTCTCCTCCTCTTGTTTTTCTTTTGCTCTTATGATATACTCATATCTTTTCTCTTTTTCTTTTTCTCTTTTTCTTTTTCTCTTTTTCTTTTTCTCTTTTTCTTTTCATCTTTCTCTCTTTTCTTTTTTTCTTTTCTGTTTTCTGTTTTCCTTTTTCTATTTTTTCTCTTTCTCTCTTTCTCTTTCTCTCTTTCTCTTTCTCTTTCCTTTTTTCTTTTCCTTTTTCATTTCTTCTTTTTGTTCTCTCTCTTTTTCCCTTTCTCTTTTCCATTTTCTTTCTTCTTTTTCTTCTCAGCTTCATTTCTCTCCCTCTGTCTCTCTCTGTCTTTTTCTTTCTCACTCTTTTTTTCCCCTACTTTCCCAATACCTTTCTCCTTTTGCTTCTTTCAATATTTACACCCCACTCATTAGTACCATATTTACACGTGTACAATGCGAGAAATT
>VCCN01002889.1:556638-590686 GCA_006491835.1 Architeuthis dux
AAAATAAAGATTTGGTACTGAAGGAAAATTTACAAAACATAATAATCCGTTACACATGAATGATATGATACAACATAAATATACATGAACAATAGATAAAATAATATGTATTTTAATTCATTTTTCCTGCAAGCTTAGTCTGATGATAGATTTTAAGTTATTTGATTATTTTGGTACTAAAGTTTGGCCCCAAGACCATACAAATTTGGTCTTGTGCAGCTAAAGATATCTTGCATCAATAAACTATCTGCATTCATCTGTTACTTGTTCCTATACTTTATAGTAGGAATTATTCCTGACCAGTGTTCCGTCTAAGTTGTATGCCACGCATGAATTTTATGTAAAAATTATAATGTATACAACTTGGTGCTTAAACAGAGAAAAAATATTGGATTTGTAAACACAACATATCCATGCTCACACCATCTCTTAGTCATAAAACAAGAGGTCACAAGTTTCTAATATCAAGATATATTAACACTTGGAACTGCCTACACACTAACTCAGTAAATTTCACAACAGTGAATGAATTTAAAGATTATTTGGTCAATGACCTGTCTATCTCATCCAAATACATATTTTACTAACACTACTATCACATTGTGTATAAGGCCTACAAAGCCATCAGATGGGTCTAACATTAGCTCTATGCTAGAAACGACCTCAACAAACAATGAGGTTTTTTATTAAATAATAATGAATAAATAATAAAGAAAAATCAATACACCAGATAAATCATTATTTTTTGTTATACACTTTTTGTTATAAGTAAGTGACCTTTGTTTCATAAACTTTAGATAAAAATCAATGAATGTCTTAAACATTCCACTTCGACAGTTGGTCACAATACCACACAGATCATGAAAAATTAGAGGAAACAATATTCCTGACCGGAAATTTGTCGCGAATCAGAGAGGAATCTTTAAGAATTATGAATAAAAAATAATTTCTATTAAATCCACACATTTTAAATAATTAGATAATTAAAGTTAAATTAAATTAAATT
The DNA here is from genome assembly GCA_006491835.1 of Architeuthis dux. NCBI lineage: Eukaryota > Metazoa > Mollusca > Cephalopoda > Oegopsida > Architeuthidae > Architeuthis > Architeuthis dux. The sequence continues at coordinate 557,645 of VCCN01002889.1, forward strand.
TTAAAAAGTATATTTCATATTAATTAATCCCAAAATAAAACAAATTTAATTTTAATTTAATATGATATTTTGCAATATTTTCTATTATAAATGAAATAAGAAAAATTCAATATATAATTTAAACTGATTCAAAAACTGACCTCAAAATTTTTACCAAAATTACTGAAATATTTGCTGATGACTAATTTCTACATTTTGGCAATTACCAAAACCAATCGAAAGCATATTTCTATTAACATTCTATTAACATTCTATTAACATTCTATTAACATTCTATTAACATTCTATTAACATTCGAAAATGATTAACACACCTACATTTAAGAGAGGTACAAACTAATAGGAAAAGCAACTAAAATTAAGATGAAAGAAATACTAGTCAAACAATCCTGGCTGCTGCAGGGTCAAACTCTACTCCTACTTCTATTCCAACTGAAGATTATTACTGCAACTTTTGTAAATATATAAGACTAGTCAGTTTGGCTCACTAAGACTAGCAATCATTTGATCATGATTTCAAATCAAAATAGAGAAATGTTAATTTTATATATCAGTTTGGTTTAACGTGACAGGATAGACAAACAGTGAAGAATTTACTCCTGTAAATTTGGTGAGGATTGTTCTTGTTCTTGTTCTTACAGGGGGAAAACAAAGTCAACTCTAACTTTTGCCAAAAATTAATAATAGTTACCAGAAAAATGTTTTGTTACCATGCACAAATCCACATGAAAAATGGGTTGTGGAATGATTAACCCATAAGAACCCAGACCCATTTCTCCTTGAAGGAAAATTATGGGGGATATAAAACAAAAAAACTAATTATACATCATAGAATACATTAGAAAAAATGTGTAAATTTGTAGCAATATAATGTCTTTACCATGACTATTTTAACACTAAAAGCCTGGAGTGACATATATGTCACAGTGATATTTTCCTAACGTTTTTTATATCAATTTGTTCAAAAAATGTTGTCAGAGTAGGTTAAATGTAATATAGGACATCTTATTAAAGCATTAGAATTGTTAAATGTGTTAAAACTTAATTTTTATTAACAAAAACAAGGTTTTTAAAAGTATTTACTTCTCTCCTACATGATAACCAGGCAAACCAGAGTCACGTGACTGCACCAGGATGTTCAGTGAATGTTACTTAATACACTTCATGAGTTAAAATCAAGGATATAATTGTATAAGGAACTTTCCAGAACATATAAAGTTTATGTGACACCGGTGTCACTGTGAGTTCTTATGGGTTAAAGACACAGTTTAAATTTCTTTTTCCTCAAAATTAAATATCTGTTACAAAAGTAATCTTGGCAATTTAATTTTTGAAACTTTAGAACCATAATTTCAGTGCTGGATTAAGGCATGGGCTTTAGCGGCTGCAGCCCAGGGGCCTCCGCCATCTGGAAGGTGATTATGTGAACAGTTATTTCATTTGTGAATGCTGAATCAAAGTATAAATACTCTAAATTATCTATTTAAAAAAGGGTTCAATCAATATATTGTATATATATTTGTAGTAAACAGATGGCAAACAGAAACACTGTACTGTATACATACATATATATTGTATGACGGTTTGGGACATCAAAGAACGACTAAAACAGACTTGCTCTCATGGCAATTGAAAACGATATTCTCAAGAACTTGGAATTGTTTTGGAGACATTTATTTCCCAGAAATTACACAAAGCAATTGCTTTAATTTTAATTGTTGTTAGCCTCATAAAAATAAATTTAATTTTTCTTTAACTTTTTGGGGGGAGAAAATATTATTAGGGGCCTCACAGTACCTGTAGTCCAGGGGCCTACAGAATTTTTATGTTGATTTTTATAATTTATTCATATTATTAGATGAAGTATTGTAACCCAATATTTTATTATTCCATGGTGAGGCGCTCTTATTCTCATTAAGGAGATAAAAACAACTAAAAATTAAGGTGAAGGTAAAAAGTAGTCAAAATTAATAATAATATTGGGCATAATGTGTTAGTTTGAAAAACAAAACTAGCCTAATCACAGGTTAGTGCAAGTAGAAGTTCAGAGAAATTTACATTTAAAATTAATGAATTAACCATTTGAGATACGTTCTTTGTTTTTTGTTTTCTGTGCAAGATCAGTTTTCCCTGAGAACAACTTGACTTTCGTTGATATTTATAGGCACTCCTTGAGAAAAAGAAAGCACAGTTGTTTGTCATCAACATTGGGCAGCCAGCCAATACCCTGCATCAACTTTCAGTTATATATCACCATTGGATGCAAAGCATACTTCATGTGAGACAAGGAGAAATCTTTTAGCAGGTTATTAGAAATCGTCAACCAAAACTGTCAACATCAACATAGGTTTCTTCAGTTTTTAAGTTTGTCTGGCTGGCTGGTTGGCTATATATATATCACGTGTACAGGCCACACCAATGGAATTAGAGGGATGAAAATGTAAATATTTACTCCGTATTATGTCTAGAAAAAATGAGTTTTTGAGTTTTTGAATTCCCTTCCAAAATAGGTTTTTAGTGGGGGTTCAATTCACAATGTAAGTTTAAGCTAAACTGGTCCCTTTGTTTGTGTCGAGCAGTGTTCATGTTTGTTTTTTTACTTTTTTTAGTGATCACTGCACAACAAAAGGCAAGAGAAGTAACTTATTCATTGATCACCTCTTTTTCAGTCTATATCTAGAAAGAAATGGTTTTTTTTTTTCTTCAAAATTACCCCCTAAATAGGTTTTTAGTGGGGGTCCAATTTGCAATATAGGTTTATGTTAAATTGGTTAGTTTGTGTCCAGCAGCAAGCACGTTTGTTTTTTGAAAATTCAGACTTTTTAGTTATCACTGCTCAACAAAATTTATTGATCACGCCTTTTTCCAATTTTTTAATTGATCACCCCAGACACAGCATGCTGCCAAATTGATGTTGGTCACATGATGGTCTCTATTGAGTGAATCAGACTTATTCTCTTGGTTATACATTATTTTGCTGTCAGTATAACTCAAAACAAAAAGACCTGCTTAGATTGAGTTTAACATTTGTTCTCTGGCCCTTTGGGGGCTGGGATCAGCTCTGACTTACCTTTGGGCAGGGCAGGGCATAAAAGCAGATGTGCCTAGTTCCTGAAGATTCCAACTCAGGGGCAACTCTACTAGTCCATTGGCTTGTGTACTGTTGTACTGACACAGGGATGAATTTTTGTGATTAAGTATATGTTTTAATTATTTATGATAATTTTGTTTATTTCCTCTTTTATAATAAGTATAATTTATACACTTCATTCAGAGTTCATATACAAGAGTTCACATTACTGTCTAGCATAGATTGGTGTTCTTTGGGGTTAAGATAGGCCTATGAAAAAAGTAACCTTTGGCATCTAGGATGCAGGGTAAATTTTTTAGACTTATTTTAGGAAACAAATAGTGTCTTTGACACCAGGAAATATGCTAATTACATTAGCATCCATTTTCATTTCCTTCCTGAAAATATGATATTACTTTCCGAACAACAAACAAATATACAATAGTTTTTCAGACAATGTTATGTTAACAACACAAACAACAAGAAGCAGTTCAATTTCGGCAGGTGCACTATTTGAATGTGATGGTGGTAAACAGACATTTATTTCTCTAACGGTGGCAATGCTTATAACGTAAGATTCAGGTGTCTTCTTTTCCTAAGCATTGCTACCATTGGTGAGAAGAATTTCCGTTATTTTTCTATAGTTTTGAGAAGGGTCATTAACATTCAAATAGTTCTTTGAACGATTGAACTCCTTCCTGTTGTGTGTGGTTAACACAACGTTTCAGCCGATCCATTCTTCGGTCTTCTTATCCGAATGTGATGGGGTAAAGAAACACCCGACTCCTACATTATAAGGGTTACCTCCTTTAAAATTAAAAACTTCTGTTTACCACCATCACATTCGGATAGTACACCTGAAGAAGGCCGTAGAATGGATCGGCCGAAATGTCGTGTTACCAGCACAAACAACAAGGAGTGCAATCGTCCAAAAAAACTCTTTGAATGTTAATGACCCTTCTCAATATAGACAAACAAACTGATATCTATGAAACAGATAAGCCTTCATACCAAGTAAAACTACAAATATTAATTACGCTCATTCATCTTTTTTACATGGCTGTTACTTTCATGTATAAAAGTCCCCCGTGTAGAACGGAGGAGGTTCTGTATAAAACAAAACTTGAGTGAAGCCAGTTGCCAATTAACTGGTGGAAGATGACAGAAACAAGTTGTATCATTCAGTGTGTGAGTAATAAATGAAACCGTTGATTATTGTACCGGTTGGAAAAAAAACCTGACAAAGAAAATATGAACTTACATCATTATAAACCACAATCAAACAACTCCATAAAAACTGTTGGACAATCTCCAATAGGGCCTCCGAGAGGAATATTATAAGGTGTTGCAAAGCTGTTTTTGTACTCCGCCCTGCACAAATATCCTCGTTTTTAACCATCCTGTTTTCACATGCTATAACTCTTTTTAGCTCACTATACTATATTTGCTTGCCAGTAAACGATAGTCAACCTATTTTATTAATGGACATATTGCATCAACTTCAATGTTTGAATACACAGCTCTACCTAAGAAATTCTTGGACCTCCTTGGCTTTCTGGGACCCAGTGCAATGCATCAGCTGCAACCCCCCTCATAGGGCCTGACAAAAACATTCATCATATTATGCCAGTTCATGGGATCTTTGAAGCCATTCTCTCATTGAAATGAATTCTTTCTCAATATTTAAGCAAATTCTCTTCGTAAAGTATTTCAATTTGCTTACTTATATCTTCTATTGGGTTGATGCAAAAGTTTCCAGCATTTTATTTTTGTCAAAACCATTTATTTTACTTTGAAATATTATATGTATAAATAAAAATAGATGATCTGAATTTCTTTTGAAATTAACCCAGTGCAGTGAGTTCTATCCTAGCTTGGTGCCCTTGTGACCTTGTGCCATACCAAGCTATAGTGCAATGGTTAGCAAACAAGTCTCTTAGACCAATTCACTATTGCAGTGAGTTTGATCCTAACAGGATATATCGCTATTGAAAAGTGCACCTTACCATGGGGTAGCATTTAATGAGCTAGTCTAACAGACCATTACTACTGTGTAGTGAGTTTTATCCTCACTAGGTACCCCACATTTGTGGCCTTCTGCCAGACTAATATAAGCTTATAATGGTCACCCTCTTGGCGCAATGTTCAGCAAACTCTTTTCCTAGACCAATTCACAAACGTAGTGAGTTTGATTCTTGCAGGTCCCCCACTATTGTGGCCTTGTGCCAGACTGAGCTAGACTTAGTTAATAACCAATATTCCTGTTTTTTATAAACCGTCAACTAAAACTGTCACCAAAACTGTCAACATAGGTTTCTTCAGTTTTTAAGTTGGTCTGGCTGGCTGGCTATGTATATATCACACATACATCCCACACCAATAGAGCCAGAGGGCTGAAAATTTCAACATTTACTCCTTATTATGTCTTAAAAAAAACGTTTTCTTGTTTTTTTAAAATACCCCACCCCCAATAGGTTTTTAGTGGGTTGTTCAATTTGCAATGTAAGTTCATGCTAAATTGATCCCTTAGTTTGTGTTCGGCAGAATTCACACTTGTTTTTTTGAAAATTCAGACTTTTTTAGTGATCACTGCCCAACAAAAGGCATTCATTGATCACCTCTTTTTACAATTGTTTAATTGATCATCCCCAACATGCCATCCTGCCAAAAGACGGTTTCTATTGAGTGACTAACCAGACCTGTAAAAAAGATTCTGTAAAATTGTTATGGTCTACACGTGTTAACAATACAAATCTCTTTTATGTTTGTTTTTTTTGTTTGTTTTTTTCAGGTCTATTTATCTGTTACTATGGGTAATGGGTTACACTCAATGACAAATAACTTCTCATGTCTCATGGATTACTTGATTAAAATGTAGTGAAGCCAGTTGGTGGATCTTGTACACACGGTGCTACATGCATGAAAGGTAAGTGTATTTTGTTTATTCATATTCTTGCAGTGATTTGGATTAGATCTTCAGTCTTATCCAAGATTAACTAACTTACTTAAAAAATGGTACTTAGACACTTTAGCTTTTTAAAAAAAGGCTCTGTATATTAGAAACTGTCAACATCAACATAGATTTCTTCAGTTTTCAAGTGGGTCTGGCTGGCTGACCACCTTTCTATGTATCTATGTATGTAACATGCATATAGGCCGCACCCATGGTGCTAGGGGGCTGAAAATTTAAACATTTACTCCTTATTATGTCTATAAAAAAAAAACTTTGTTTTATTTTTAAATTCCGCTCCTAAATAGGTTTTTAGTGGTGGTTCAATTTACAATGTAAGCGTATGCTAAATTGGTCCCTTTGTTTGTGTCTGGCAATTTCACACTTTTAGTGAACATTGCCCAACAAAAGGCAGGAGAAGTAATTTATTCAATGATCACTCCTTTTTTCAATGTTTTAATTGATCATCCCCAATATGGCATGCTGCCAAAAGACGTTTGTCACGTGACGGTTTCTATTGAGTGACTAACCAGACATGTTTCTTTTTCTCTTCTCTTCCTTGTGGTTATTTCAGCATCAGACAGAAAATGAAAACATGGACACAGACACACTGAGAGCAGTGATTCATGTTTGTGTGTTTGGGAAGGGAAAGTAGTTTTAGTTAAATATACTTACGTTAGCTCTATTATGATAAGGATAATAATTATCTAGGTGGCATGGTGATTTATGGCTGTAAACCCAGTGTATTAATATAGAAAGCATTAACTAATCTATGGTTATATAGGTAGAAAGGTACAAACAAATTAATGCAGGTATGTTTAGGAAAATGTCAGCTTCAATTATGCTTTGTATTTACTGAGTAGAAAAAAAAAACAGTTACCTTTTTTGCTGTTATGTTCCTGTTATGAGCCTAACATTTGTTATATATCTCTGATTTTGAAATAAAAGAGAGATGTATGAGCCACTAATTTGAACAAAGCAATAGAGATCTGACACATTTGGCTCCATCTTCTGTTGATATTGTTTTTCCTTGCCATTCAGCAGTAGAGTTATTCCAGAGCTTCAAGTAATGAATTAGTTTGAAGATATGAAGGAGGCATCATTACAGCTGCCACCCACACTGTATTCGACATATACTCAGTATCTATTTCACATGTTTTTTATGCACGTGTTTCCTTTTTGCATATTTACCGAGCTGTGAAGTTGACTTCATTCTCAGCCAATACTCAAGAAGAAATTGGCTGTGCTAATGTATATGTGAAATATACAAGCCTATGCAAAGTTTTTTGCTATTTAGATTTCAGTGTATGAAATGTAGATTTCAATTATAAAATCGTATGACATGTACATTCCATATGTTTGTGCCACAGAGAGATCACTTGTTTATGTCACAAAGAGTTTACAACTTGTTTAAGCCACCAGATTTCAGTTGTTTATGACATATAGATATTACATATATCAATTTGTACTATGCAGGTGTCACATTTATCCGTGTGTACTAAGCAGGTGTCACATTTACCCAAGTGTATTATGCAGGTGTTGCTTGTAGTTGTACCCATGTGTACTATGCAGGTCCCATTTGTACCCATGTGTACTATGCAGGTCCCATTTGTACCCATGTGTACTATGCAGGTGTCATTTGTACATATGTACTATGCAGGTGTCGCATATGTACTATGCAGACATTGCTTGTACCCATGTGTACTATGCAGGTCCCATTTGTACCCATGTGTACTATGCAGGTCCCATTTGTACCCATGTGTACTATGCAGGTGTCATTTGTAAATATGTGTACTATGCAGGTGTCGCTTGTAACCATATGTACTATGCAGGCATTGCTTGTACCCATGTGTACTATGCAGGTGAACGCTTGTACCCATGTGTACTATGCAGGTGAATGCTTGTACCCGTGTGAACTATCCAGGGGTCATTTTTACCCATGTGTACTATCAAGGTGTTGCTTGTACCCATGTGTACTATGCAGGTGTTGCTTGTACCCATGTGTACTATGCAGGTGTGATTTATGCCTACATGTACTATGCAGGTGTCACTGGTGTACTATGCAGGTGTCGCTTGCACTTATGTTTACTATGCAGGTGTCGCTTGCACTTATGTTTACTAGGCAGGTGTCACTTGTACCCATGTGGACTTTGCAGGTGTCGCTTGTACCCATGTGTACTATGCAGACATCACTTATATAAGATCCAGTGAGACATACAGACAAGATCCAATGAGACATTTCAACTTGAACCATCCAAGGAAAAAAATGTTTTACACAACATAATAAAATTGACTGAAACAAGCAATTATAAAAACCCATGATGACATGAAATGGCAAAATCTATTTAATGGATCAACAATGATCAGTCAAGAGGTAGGATTCTGAGCAAAGTTCTGAACAATGTTGGAAGCTAATTACCACTGTTAATTAGAATCTAGCTCTAAAGAGATATTTAATGTTTTTGAAAAGTTGGATTTTAAAAAGAACAGGTCTGGTTAGTCATTCAATAGAAATTGTCACCTGACCAACGTCTTTTGGTAGCATGCTGTGTTGGGGGTGATCAATTAAAAAATTGGAAAAAAGGAGTGATCAATGGTTAATTCTCTTGCCTTTCATCACTAAAAAGTCTGAATTTTAAAAAAACAAGCTTGAAGTAAGCTTATTTCGCACAGGAGGCTTACTCTTTATTTCCAATCACACTGTTTACTTGTAGCTGTAGAATGACAACCAGATTGACTCTGTGATAAAAACTACAAATTAAGATGAAGGTAAAAAGTAATCAAAATTAATAATATTTTATGATTAAGTTGGTCTGGCTGGCTGGCTGGCTATGTATGTATCATGTGTACAGGCTGCACCAATGGAGCTAGAGGGCTGAAAATTTAAACATTTAATTCTTATTATGTCTAGAAAAAACCGTTGTTTTTGGTTTTTTGAAAATTCCCGCCCAAAATTTTTAGTGGGGGTCCAATTTACAATGTAAGTTTATGCCAAATTGGTCCCTTAGTTTGTGTCTGGCAGCATTCTCCCTTGTTTTTGAAAATTTGGACTTTTTAGTAATCATTGCCCAAAACAGGCAAGAAAAGTAACTTATTCATTGATCAACCATTTTTCTAATGTTTTAATTGATCATTCCCAACACTGCCTAAAGATGTTTCTATTGAGTGATTAACCAGACCTGGGTTTTTTTTGTAACATCATTGACAGTCTATTCTTCTCTAGCCTTGTTCAGGTTAAAGTATCTTGTTGATGGTCTTTTATTACTTATAAGCCAGTCTGTTGGCTATGTTCTAATGACCTGGCCATGATGTCTCATAATTTAATGCTGTTCATGAGAACACCAAGGAACTAAGGAAGTATACAGAGAGAAAAAAGACAGAAGAAACAGGACTATACCACTCTCCCTAGAGCAAATTTACCTTGGTAAACAAGAAAGAATTAAAATAAAATAAAAACAAAGGAGAGAAAAATGGAAATATATTTTTGACTGACAACAATAATTTTAAACTGTTTTCAAAATTCTATTTTCTTAAGTTCTAACCATGAGGCTATTTTACACACAACCCAACCCAACACTATCTACTGATGCAATTAAATACCTATACAAATGCATATTTACAGGTTTTTGCACACAGTCAACTGCGGTCATCACTCAGTTGTCCATACTCATCAACTGGGACCTGTATGTCAGTTCGGGGCCTATTCCAGAATGATTTTGCTGTATAGGTGGCCCCAGCAGAACCAACTGGCTTGCACCTGGTGTACAGCTTGTGGAATAGTTAGTTTGGGAAGGACACAGAGGATGTCCAAACTAAAGAAAAGAAATCATAGAAAGATGACTAAAAGTAGAAGAAAATGGAAAGTTCTGCGTTATAAAATAAAATAATAGACAAGAAAAACACAAAAGCAAAAACATGCCGAAGCCTCAGATCCATGTGGTGAAACAGGGATGGATCCCGGATTTTGAGCAGGATTAGGTTCAAATGGAAAGATTTATTTTTACAAATTAATATGTGAAAAAGAAAACAAATTTCATACATCAAAAACAAGAAAGTAATATGTAATCCAGCGTTTTTCACTTGTATTTGAGTCGTAGCATTTTAACACTACAATTGACAAAAAGAGTAAAGTAAAACCCAAATAAATAAAAATTGTATAAAAAAATGGAAGACATCTTAAATGAAAAAAATGATAAATGTTTGTTTTTAAGATATTTTTAGATATTTAGGATTATTTGGGATATTTATTTATAAAATGTTTTTATCTAGATATTTTTCTTTAAAAACTCCTTTAATTGTTCTCTGCCTGAGCATGGTGGGTGGTCTAGATCCCTTGGAACCGCGCCTGGGAAATGCCCAAGTATTTTTCACTGAGACTTAAAACAAGTGAAGATATCTAAGATGGTAAGCAGAAGACAACATATGAGCCTACCACTCATATGTAAATGTGTTTCAGAATTTTGTTTGTGTTAGTGCGGTTACATACATAAGCATATAAATATGTTCAGACCTGCATACATGCATTCATGTACAGGTATCTCCCAGTTTACTTTTAACCACTTCGCTTTTACAAAAGACCTAAAGCCACCATAGATTTGAACTGTGTCTGTGAACATCTGTGCTTAATCTCTGCATTCGTTAGTACAGTGTATTCTAAGGTATCAGAAAAGAGAGCTTGTAAGGGTGTTACGCTTAACATAAATATGGACGACATAGAAGAAGGTTATTTTAGGGGTCTGGAGATGCTCAAAAGATTTTCCCATGAAAATTAATGATAATCGCTTCTTTGCTTTACGCCATTTCAGCTTCTGAAAGGTTTCATAGGACCACTCTACTTATGGATAGCAAAGGAAACATGTGCATATTTTTAACCAAAATCCAAATTTCATTTCTCATCGCTCACAGGCCAGTCAGAGGGTTCAGGGGGGTAAGAGAGGAGGGCCGTTAAGCGTAGTGTAGAGATTGATCTCCTCCTTGGGAGGATTAAACTGCCAACTGCTTACTACCCCTGGTATTCCCAGACAGTCACCCATCTAGGTACTGACCAAGCTCGGCATTGATTAACTATGGTGATCGTACAAGAACTGGTGTGTCCAACCTGATTTGGCCATAACATACGCACTCACAAAAACACTGTTAGAAACAGTCAACCAAAACTGTCAACATAGGTTTCTTCAGTTTTTAAGTTGGTCTGGCTGGCTATGTATATATGTATCATGCATACAGGCCAATGGAGCTAAATGGATGAAAATTTGAACATTTATTCCTTGTTATGTCTAGAAAAAAGTTTTTTTTGTTTTTTGAAATTTTTCCCCCATAATTGTTTTTTAGAGGGGGTTTCAATTTGCAATGTAAGTTTATGCTAAATTGAGCCCTTAGTTTGTGTCCGGCAGCATTCACGCTTGTTTTTTGAAAATTCAGACTTTTTAGTGATCACTGTCCAACAAAACGCGAGAGAAGTAACTTATTCATTGAACGACCCTTTTTTACAATTTTTTAATTGATCATCCCCAACACAGCATGCTGCCAAAAGACTTTGGTCACATGATGGTTTCTACTGAGCAACTAACCAGACCTGTACTTGTTAATGAAGCAATCCATTTTTGTTCTACTTCATCAAGATTCCTTGTTGACTTAGAGTTAGGTTTCTACAATCAAAGAATTTTCTTTGGCGCCTTCTTCCACACCGTTTCTCTTTCTTTTCCTTCCTTTTATACACATTTGTCTACACAAACAACCACGTCAATTCTCTTGACGACCCACAAATCATTTTACAGCAGCCTTAAAACTCAATGTTGCTCTAAGGTTATTCCCACAAGACTGTGACTTTCTCTCCTGTCTTTTGGTAATGTTAGGAACCACATTGAGGTGGGAGAGGGGGCCATGATATAGCGGGTGGTGGGGGACAGGGCCACACTAGTCCAGTTGTCGGCCAAGCCAGCAGAGACAAGGAAGTAATTCTTGTCACAACCTGATTTCTCTGCTCAAACAATGCAACTTGAATCAGTTTACTGATCAATTACTTTAATTCTGTCAACAAATGTTTTGTACTAAGTAACTCATTGCTTGGTACTTGTGTGCTGAAGCACTTAGCCTTGTATTTGTATATCTGCGTTGCTTGCATTACGACTGCAGAAAACATGTTATGAATATTGTCATATGCACATTTATTTCATACCAGCATGGTTGCCTGACGTTACCCATCTTAAAAATAGTTTGTATTTTATGTGTTTTCACTTTTAGTGGCAGTGAAAGAAAGAATGAATGAATGGCTTGGTTTTTGTGAACAAAGATTTTGGGAAGGTCTTTTGTAGAGGGTCAACTATAGGACCTTATACAGCAGGGACTGTATTGTGGAATATCACTCAAGCCTGCGCAATGGAGTTTTAAGGTGAAGTGCAATGTGCGCAGGGCTGACCCCACCCTTTAAACCAAGGGTTTGTATCCTATGGTCCACAAATAAGAGCAGGTCCCAACATCCTAGGTTTCCTTCTCCTGGCAGATGCCAGAGCTAGCTATGCTAGCCGCTGTGCAGAAGTATTCTGACAGTATGGATGACCCGAGTGGTTAAATACACAGGACATGAACACTCTGTAGTTGGTAGATGCCTGAGCTGGTTATAGGGTTCTACCATTCCTTTGAAAGAGAAGGAAAAAGAGGGGGGGAGAAGGAAAATAAGGAGGCGAGAAGAAGGGGAGGGGAGAGAAGGAAAGAAAGAGAGAGAGAGAGAAGGAAAGAATAATAAACTAATAATGTTTTTACTAGTGTATTACTGTTTCCTTCTCTCTCTTTCCTTTTCTTCCTCTTTCTTTCCTTCTCTCTCCCATCCTCTTTCCTTCTCTCTCCCTCTCTTTCCTTCTCTCTCCCTCTCTTTCCTTCTCTCTCCCTCTCTTCCCTTCTCTCTCTCTTTCTTTCCTTCTCTTCCTCTTAATACTTGTTTGATTAAAGACAACAAACAAGGAATGGTTTTCATTTTTTAGTCATCTTTTTTTTTTTACGTACAAGACAGAACACAGGTCTGAATCCAATGAATTTAAACATTGTCCAAATATTTGTGTCCAAACACTTTCAGCCATACTTTTCCAGTCTTGATAATGGCCAGATGTATGCCTGAAAGCACTCGATCACAAACATTTAGACAATATTTACATTCATTGGATCCAGACATGTTTTTTTTGTACAAAACAAGAAAACTGAAATATTTATTTATTCTTTTTCTGTCAGTTTCAATCAAACATCTATTAATGAAGGATTGTTGCCTACATACACATTATAAAAACATGTACATTTTAGCTGCACACTTTTTTATTTACAATCATAGCTGCTGCAGAGTCAAACTCTGCTCCTACTTCCTTGCGTAATTCTGCTATACATTTTGGAGGTATGTAAGACTTATCAGTTTAGCGCAGGTGGTAACACACCAGGCTAGCTAGGTTATGAGTTCAAATCACAGTAGGGGAATGGGGATTTTACGTATCAATTTACTCCCCTATATTTGGTGAGGATTGTTCTTGTTCTTGTTACATAGGAAAGTAAAGCCAACTCTGACTTTGTCCTGAAGTTTGACAAAAATAATGCTTAAGTTATCATTTGCCTGTCCATACATGTATGCCTATATTTTTTGTCTGTAACATTTGTCAAGGGAGATTAAACTAACCTTGCCAATGTGCCTAAAACATAAGGTATACAACGGCTGCATAATACCAGCCATGACTTATGGATGCGAAACATGGAAATTAACCAAACGAGCTGAGAACCAACTCAGAATAGAACAGAGAGCCATGGAAAGAGCAATGCTAGGGATAACTCTAAGAGATAGAACTAGAATGAAAGATATTATACAACTAATTAAGCAGCAAAAGTGGAGATGGGCTGGCCACCTAGCAAGAAGAGATGACAATAGATGAGGGGAAAGACTAACCGATTGGTGCCCATGGGACAGTAGAAGTAGAAAAGGACCAAATACAAGATGGAGGGATGAGATAGAAAAGTTTGCCGGTATGACTTGGCAGAGGTTAGCACAAGATAGGTTGTCATGGAAGGAGATGGGAAAGGCCTTTGTCCAGCAGTGGACTTATAACAGCTGATGATGATGATGATATTAAATGCTAATTATAGAGTAGTCTCCCTTACTTTTTTTTTTTTTTGTAAATGCATAAAAAAATCTGTTTCATTCAGTTGAACATGAACAAAAAATGCTGAGCAATATAATTTTAAAAAATATTTTATAAGTACAATTGCAAAATTATTTAAATACTGCCATCATATTTGGATGGCATGGGTAAACTAGTACATAAATAACCCTCTTCTGTCAGTAATATGACCATTTCTGACCACTGGTAATCTCTTTTTCCTGATTTTCAATGCATTTCCATAGTAAAATCATTAGCAAAGCATTTACATCATACATATAATAATTTTATTCTGTCAGTAGTCTGTAGTGCCATGTAGTCTCCAGCCTTCCTCAGGTATCTGTTGTGTTCTGGAATGTTGTTGAATCTTGAGCATGTCCATCCCCTCTTATACATGCCATGTCCGGTGCTTACGCTTCTTTGTTCTTTGGATTGTTTCCTCTTGACCACTGCACTGACCTCATGACTTCCCATTTAACTTTGCACATGCTTTTATCTCTCGGGCCATGCTTATGGAATCTCGAGTTCATCACTACAAGCTATTAATGTAGATATCTGTTCTGCTGACTGAGTTATCTGAGCATAGTATGTGGGCAGTCTTTCAACCTTTTTATTCGCCAATGCTTTTCCCCATCTATCAGCACAGGAGTCAGGACGAGGCAATCCCCAAAACACAGAGACACAAGCACTGGACATGACACGTATAAGAGGGTATGCACATGCTCCCCCAGACACAGCAGATACCTGAGGAAGGCTGGAGAGTACACGGCTGAAATGCTATGAAAAAAAATGAATAATAAAGACAAGGAAATTAGTGAGAACAAACTATATACAATGATTAAAACACCCCCATCTAACAAAATTCAAACAAGACTTTTTCTTGACTCGGAACTCCGCACAACCACTTGTTGGCTGGTAGTTTTCAGTTCCAGTGGTTCCCTTCTGGCCTTGTCTCCTCTTTGGGCAAGACAGGCACAATTCACTAATGTCTAGTTCCTGGAGATCCATCTCTCAGGCAGCACCAACAAAGCATTCAACAAAAAAGGATAGGGTCAGAGGGCACTCCACCACACCTTAGCTCTCATGAGGAACCCATACTATCATCTCGCAAGTATTATTTACCGATACTCGAGTTAACTTCGATCATACTTAAAAACACATAACACATTCATCTTTTGTCAATAGTTTTGTGCTGCTAAGGAATGTCGCAAACCCAAATCAATTTTTTCTCCTTCTTCTGATTTTCCTTTCTTTAGATCAAATGCTTTATTGCCCCTTGATTGTTTACTTTTCGCAATACCTGTTTTAAAACAGTCTAAAAAGACATAAATCACTAAACTTAATCCTAATTACATCATTTCATCTCACAAATCAGCAATTGTGATAAAAGTTCAAGGTTCATGGTTTAATTCTCAATCTCTAATCTTAGAGTCAGAAAAGTCATAAATCATTTCAGTTAATCTTGTTTCCTTCATTTATCTGATGGAACAGGTTTACCTTGGCTCAGCTGAACAATTGTTATTCTCTAGTTTGAACTGGTATCCATAACTCTACAAACCAGAATTGTGCACTTCAACCAATACCAACAAATTGATTGTTCAAGTCATATGAACGTGTGGATTTTACAAAATCAGTAAACTGTCGATTTACCGGACTAATAGAGGGAAAGGATGTCCGTCAATGCTGAAAGTCTGTTAAATCAGAACGTATCCTAGGAAGCCATTTTTTACCATTTTTCATTTTTTTAATGTAAAAATAAAACTTTAATACAATATACAGTACTGTACATTATAAAATTACCAAGTTATAATAAAGCATATGTAATATTTACCATTTTTGGCAGTGAGCCAAAATCTTATCTAAAATCTATTATGGAGACACATGGTCATATAAATCAGATTTATTTTTTGCATAATTAAAATAAATATTGGTTATAAAAGAAAAATGGATGGTAATTAGAAACCATCAACCAAAACTGTCACCAAAACTGTTAACATGGGTTTCTTCAATGTTTAAGTTGGTCTGGCTGGCTGGATATCTATGTATATATCAAGCATACAAGCCACACCAATGGAGCTAGATGGCTGAAAATTTTAACATTTACTACTTAGGTCTAGAAAAACCTTTTTTTTGTTTTTCAAAAATCGCCCCCAAATAATTTTTTAATGGTGAGATCAATTTACAATGTAAGTTAATGCTAAATTGATCCCTTAGTTTGTGTCCAGCAGCATTCACGCTTGTTTTTTGAAGATTCAGACATTTAAGTGATCACTGCCCAACAAAAGGCAAGAGAAGTAACTTTTCACCCTTTTTTTCCAATTTTTTTAATTGATCACCCCTAAAATGGCATGCTGCCAAAAGATATTGGTCATGTGACAGTTTCTATTGAGTGACTAATTTACAATATTTTATTAATGACTAATACACAGAAATAAAATAGAATACCCATGAAAAAGGTCCTTTAAATTCAAAATCCTTATACTGGGATCCATAAAATCAAGGGTTTACTGTATATTGTATGGATATCAGTTCAAATTAGCCGTATGCTGATTTTGCCACCATACGACAGTTTGCTTTGGGACAATGAATTTATTAAGTTGATGTAAAAGTTCCCAGCATATTTTTTGGCAAAATCTTTTATTGATATAAATTCATAGTATTATGATTCAGTCATTAAAGTATTTTCTCTTGCTCTCTTGTGCCACTTTTCAGTGCATTCCACCATAAAAGAACGATTGTAATTTTGATTCAAAGAATTCTTGAGGATTTTTTCAAAACCTATAACTTGTTACTATCACTGACCAAACAAGGAGGGTTACATAGAATGAATCAAGTGATAGTCTGAAGGTGACCGATCAGGAGAATATTCTGCATGTGGAAAAACTTTCCATCACAGCTCCATGATCATTTGCTGTGTCACATTTGTATCTTGAGGATAGGTATTGTCATGCAACAAAATCACCACTTGCATTCCTTTCCCAGAAAAAGGTATTTACTCTTCCAGTGTATCATTCAAACAAACCAACTGCTCACTGTAGTATTATACAGTAGCAGTCTGTCCAGGCTTCAGCAATTCATAACAAAGAATTCCATATGAATTCCCACTAAACACAGAGAATATTTTTCCCCACTAGATATCATTTAGTTTAGATGTAGAAGGCTGTTCTGGATGGATGATTTTCTTCATTTTTGATTATCATAATAAATCAATTTTTCATTGCCAGTGAATGATGTTTAAAAGTGTTTAAATCCTGTGTGAAATAATAAGTGACACACTGACAACCGATAGTAAGACAACAGTTTATTATGAACTGATTTTCTTTACAACCTGACTTTTCCACTGGTAAACATAAAATGGCCGCTCCGTCCTCGGTCACGTGTTCAACAGAATTTGGGAGTGCCCCCTATGTAAGGGCCACAACTTTGTACATAGAACATTTGTTATTAACATCCTGATCAATGTTTCTTTCCATAATTTCATATAAAATCCATTTCCCTAGATTCAGAATTTTTCCTCACGCTTGTAAATGATGTACAGTGGTCCCCACTTATCTGCAGTTTCGCTTTTCTGTGGCTTCAGTTTTAAACCCTTTCATGACTTGTAGGCATAGGTAATGTAATATATATAAATGTAATATAGATTTTCCCACTCCTGTTGGCATTTATTACAATGGTAAGCTGATAGATATGGAAAATCTTCCTTTTTTTTTCTTCAAAATGTTTAGCTTTTAGTACACTGGAGGAATACAATAGAAGTGAAATTAGACACTATTTTAGTCAGTTTGCATTATTTCTGTTGCTTGTGTACACCTAGTCATAGTAGTAGTAGTAATAGTAGATGTAATAAGTTGTCTGAACTTTTAGAATTTTTGAATAAAAACAAAAATATTTTCAAAATGTCGCTGTGGAAATCTGGAAACCCAAGACATGTTAGCAAACTCATGGTCAAGAGAATGGTTATTAACTTTTAATGAAGATAAATGTAAGGTGTTACATGTTGGAAATAGAAATCTGTGTTACGATTACTGTATGAATGGAAATATACAAGATAAATGATGAAAAAGATCTTGGTATCATAGTAACTGATAAACTATCATTCTCCAAATATATTGCCAGGGCTGCTGCTAAGGTGAACAGGGTGCTAGGACTGATTAAGCATGCCTTTTCATATATAGACAAGGATTCATTCCTTGTACTATATAAGACTTATATCTGTCCACACCTCGAGTACTGTGCACAGGCCTGGTCACCGTACTTGGAGAGAGATAAAAATCTTTTAGAAAAAGTCCAGAGACCTGCAACTAAGGTAGTACCAGAATTTTTTTTTAAAAATGCATGAGTTATGAGGATAGGCTAATAATTATGAGGATAGGCTAACATCATTAGAAAATAGGAATCGGGGAGACTTAATAGAAATGGTTAAGATTATGCATGGTTTAGAAGTAGTAAACCCTGATATATTTTTTTATTAGAAGTGGGTACAAGGGACTGAGAAGACACACATATATGGTAGAACCAAATAGAAGTAGATTGAATATCAGAAAATTCTTTTTTAGCAATAGAGTGGTGGGACTTTGGAATAGATTACCGGAATATGCAGTGCTATCAACAGATGTAAATGATTTTAAGAAGAATTATGATGTTTATTACACCACTGCAAAGGTTTAAGGCCTTAGATATTGTGTAAATATGATTGTTATGTGTGCTTGTATATACAAATTGTATACTTCTTTTTCACACTAAAATAAAATGTTCTAAAATATTAAATTGTTCAGAGAATTAAAAATCAGTCTGAAAAACAACCACTAACATTAACTGTGTATTCATTTTTTACTAGTTTATTTTTCCATCTTATTTTTGTTGCTTTTTACATTCTACCACTATTAAGTATGTAGGATGGATCAGAAAATAAAGAAGCATCATCTGACAAAAATCACTTTGAGTAGTTGGAGCTCTCCACAGAATTTCAACAGTTAATGTTAGTGGTTGTTTTTCTGACTGGTTTTTTATTCTCTCAGTTTACTAACGTCTTGGGTTTCTGGATTTCTGCAGCGACACTTTGAAAATATTTTTGTTTTTATTCAAAAAGTGAATCTGAGAAATGCCCGTAAACTTTGTGAATCCCAAACTGAAACATGATCATGAATCATAAGGAAATTAATGTTCACTTTGAAATACAAATGTTGTGAAAAGAAAATTAGATGATGGGCAAACTTAAAAGGTTTACAATGAAAAATCAGGTCCCTATCAATTACAAAGTGTTTATCTGGGACACATACAGAGCAAAATAGAGAGAGAAAAAACAAAAAACAGTCCGGTTAGTCACTCAATAGGAACTGTCACATGACCAATATATTTTTGCAGCATGCCGTGTTGGAGGCGATCAATTAAAAAATTGGAAAAAGGGGTGATCAAGGAATAAGTTACTTCTCTCGCCTTTTGTTGAGTGATGATCACTAAAAAAAGCCGGACAGAAACTAAGGGAGCAATTTAGCATATGCTTACATTGTAAATTGATCTCCACTCTAAAACCTATTTTCGGAAGGAATTTCTTTAAAAAAAAGAAATTTTTTTCTAAGCATAACAAGGAGTAAATGTTTAAATTTTCAGCCCTCTAGCTCCATTGGTGCAGTGTGTATGTATGATACATACATAGCCAGACCAATTTAAAAACTGAAGAAACCTATATTGATGCTGACAGTTTTGGATGAAGGTTTCTAATAAGCAAATAATGAGGTCCATATCAATAACAAAGTGTTCATCTAGGAGAGACAACAAAAAAGAGAGAACAAGCCTGAAAGTCAGACCACAGATGTGCAAGTTCTCTCTTGCACTTTCAGACAAAGAGTGGGTGGAAAACGAGAGGTGGTGGAAGTTTTTTGATATGTCAGCCTGTCAGTAAGTCAGTCAGTCAGTGAAGGCAATTGGTACAAGATATGCTCGCGCATCTAAAAAAAAGTAAATAATACAAATGAGACAAAAAAATTAAGTAAATAATACAAATGAAACGAATGCTCAAAAACCAGGAAAAAGGTTGTATTATTCAGATAAAACATATGTACTAAGAAAATCATGACCTTTTAATCACTGCTACCCACAACACTGGTTTATTGTTGGGTTTAGGTCATTCATGTGTTCTGATATTTATATGTATCTATGTATCTATCTATGTATCCGCACTTTGCCTAACCCTAACCGTTCATAGTAGAAACTTGAAATTTTGCATACACACTTCCCTCAATGAATAGGGAAAACGTTTTTTTTTTGTTTTTGGAAAATTAGGTTTTTAGAGGTTGGTTCAATAGGCAATGTAAGTTTATGCTAAATTGGTCACTAGTTTGTGCCCGCTTATTTTTTGAAAATCCTGACCTTTTTCAGTGATCACAGCCCAACAAAGAGAAAAGTAACTTATTCATTGATCACCCCTTTTCCCAACTTTTTAATTGGTCATTTTATTTCTTTTGTAAAAAGTAGAAAAACATTTCTGAAAAGAAATATTTACATTTTCAATGCTTGTTATCTTTGGGTTTTTTCATTTCTGTATTTTTACTTTCTCTCTCTTTCTTTCTTTAGAGATTTTAGCGCGAAAACCCTTTAATTTCTGATAACTGCCCTCTTGAGAAATACAAATGGGTCATTATCCCACCTTTGTTATCTCCAATCAGTCTAGAAGGCTAGTGACAAATCATCAGCTTTGTCTTATCATTGACTTCCTTCAATTATGAATAGCAATAATCTTCTTTTTTTAAAACTATAAGCATCTTATTATGTTTCTTAATAAATGAACATTTCAATTTATTTTTCAAAATTTATCCATTGCAATATTTTTTACAGTGTAAAATCATATATCATTAATTTTTGAGTAGTATTTCTTTAATTTTAATTTTATTTGTTCTTTTATCACAACTACTCAGACTATCAGTCTATGACCCTCAGTAAACAGTGCAGCTAGTAACTCAATCGGTAGAGCAAGTGTTGTACCTAGACAGGCTTCCCAAGGCAAAAGGGATACAAGTTTGTGTCTTGCCTAGAGCTTATTCTTTAATGTCCGATCCATGGTCGTAGTCTGATGGTCTGAGCAGTTGTGATGAAAAAGCAACTAAAATTAAGATGAAAGAAATACTAGTCAAAGAATTAATAATGGTTGGAAATCCTTCATCTAGTGAAAGAATTTAAGATAATATTAATTTTTTTTTTTTTTAGATTTTCTGATTTTTTTTTTTTAATTAGTCCTTTTTTGTTTTTTTGTTTTTTTTTCACATAACTAAAATTGTTGCACCAAATTAGTTTACATTAGGTCTATACAAAGGTTTTTAGCATTTCTTATGGACAAAATGTTTTATTCATATAAATTCATTGCATTATTATTCAGTCATCAAAGTATTTTCCTTGGCTTTCTATGACCTTGTGCCACCTTTCAGCTAAATTATGGATTCCATCATAAAAGAATGATACCAGTTTTGATTCGATGAATGTTTCTCCCTGTCAATAGAAGCATGAGTTTAGATTTGTAAGTGCTAGTATAGTTCTCTCTCCCCCCTCTCTCCCTCCCTCTCTCTATATATGTATGTATGTGTGTTGTGTGTGAATATATGCTTTAGTTTTTGTCTCTTTGCCAATATACACATGAGTTTAGATTTGTATGTGTGTATTTGTGTATGTGTGAAAATTTATGTTTTAGTGTTTGTTCCTCTCTGTCAACAAAAATATGAGTTTAGATTTCTGTTTTTACATTTCTCTGTGTGTGTGCTTTTATGTTTTGAGGTCCGTTCCTCTCAGTCAGTAGACATACGTTTAGATTTTATGTGAGACATGTTCCCTCTAATTTCTGTGACAAAAGTATGTGCTCACTGAATGCTTGTACAAATGTAAGATGCTTGCGCGTGTGTTGTGGTTGGGTAAAATGCATCTTTATAACTAAAGATCACATCTAACATTGAAAAAAATGATTGGTACAAAAACAGTAACAACTAGAAACCATCAGAGAGCACATACCTCTGCCAATGCCATCCACTAACTAAAAACTGAATGTAAATCAGTTCATATATAGCTACGATGCAGTGGAGGTTTGAGTTTTGATTTTCCATATTTCAAACTGTTGTCTTAATATATGAATATCATATATTTTTTAATTGAAAAGAATTTCCTAGATTCGTCCCAAAATTGAATCCCTCTTCCTTAGCCCATAGCTCACCCTTCCATGAAAAATGATTGAAATTCATTGAGAACTCTTGGGGATATTGTGTGGACAAACATGAGTGAATACATATACAAAATAAAATAAATATTTGTTAGAACAAAGAACTGTTTCAAAATCAAACCTTCTCATAAACAGGAATATAACAATAGTTAAAAATAAATAAATGCTTATGTTTTATCCTTCAGTCAATAATAAAAGCCTTAAATCAGTTTCCATTCTTCCATTTTTGTTGTTTCCCGAACCCAGTATTATCCCCCTCCCAACATCAGTACAGATAAATTTTCATGTTGAAACTTTCTTGACTTTACAAGTCCAGACATACAACCTCCTCGTGCTTTCGAAGCATGACAATTAGTGTCAGACATTGACAGTTCTTTGTCAAAAGGATCATAAAGTCTGTTCTGTTTCTATATTTGGACACTATAAAAGCATTATTATCATATTGTGGATCACTTCAGTATAATCTATTATCATCCAATAGGATCTGCTATCCACTCTATCTATCCACTGGCTGAGAAAGCTTCTTGTTTGTGGTCTGGGGTCAGTTCAAGTTCAGGTAAAAGACAGAATTATTAGGTTGTTATATATGAAATGACATTTTTGAATAGTAAGATAAAGGATGGCATCAATCATATGAACTGAATGAAATGCTCCATGATAGTGCCAGATCCCACACCTCTCACTTTTGAGAATTGGGATATGAAGTCTTACAGCATCTTCCATATTCACCTAACATTTCTTCTACAGATTATCATCTTTTCAAGCATTTTGAACTGTATATCTGCAATAAAAGGTTCAATAATAAGGAAGCCACAATTAATCTGTGCTTCTTTGCGTCATTCTTTTAATAGTAAGACGATGTATGATATAAACAATAACAGAAAACAGTAAATATTTTATCCAAATATGACCCATTTGAAGCAATAACCTTTTCTCAATGATCCTCTAATGATAGTATGCCATATCTATAATATTGTTTAGGTTTAGTGGTTACAAAAATCAGTAAAAGCACAATTCATGGCTTCCATATTATTGAACATTTTATTAAAGATTTGAAGTTCAAAATGCTTGTCAAGATGATAATCTATAGAAGAAATGCCAGGTGAATATGGAGAATGCTGCAAGACTTCATCTCCAAATTCTCTAAGCTTAGACACAGTCAGCTGAGAGTTGTGGGGTCTGTCACTCTCATGGAGCATTTCATTCAGTTCATATGGGACCCATTTTTTTCATCCTTTTAACCTTTCTTTTTGCCTTGAAGTAACATGATATGGTTGGTATTAAGATCTCCATAAAATGCTCGAACTGTTTTTCAGTGTGTGAGTCTATACTATATATAGATATTTAATAAGTTTAGCTTTGTCTGGCAAAATACCATAGTAGTGAGGAAGAAACTCACTACAGTAATAATATTCTGAAAGACTAGCTTGTTAACCCCTACCACACATGAAGGCACTCTAAAAATAACATCTTATCTATGCTGTAGGTACAGAGTTTACTCAGCCCAGCTTAGTCTGACATAGGCCACAATTATTAGGATTGAACTTACTACACAGTAGTAACTGTCTGCTCGACTAGCTCATTAAACATTACCTCATGTCATAATGTCCAAGTATTTACTAAGCTTAGCTTAATCTGGCACTGGCCACTCAAACAGGACACTCAGTAAGAAATGAACTCAATACAATAGCAATAGTATGTCAGATGAGCTTACTAACCATGGAAAGATTCCCATATATATATATGTATATAGTAAAAAGTTTTAAAAAGTCCAATGAGAAGAAAGTGAATATTTAAAAAACAGAAATGCCCTCAAATGTATTAGATTTAAGTATTATTATTTTTGATTTTTGATTACTACACAAATTTTAACATCAGCCCAATTTGGAGATCATAAGTGGTTTCAAAATGTAACAAGAAATGTGGTATTTGTAATATACTTATTGAAGGAAAATCATATTTATTCAAAAACAACAAATCTGTTCAAAATAAAAATTAACTTAACATGCAATTCAAAAAATGTTATCTATGTGATTGAATGCTCAAATTGTAATGAAGATTATATAGGCTGCACACAATCACTGGATAACAGAGCATCATTCCACAAAAGCAATATCCCTGAGAACAGGAACCAATGCAATAATGAACATTTTTAAATGATGCCAATTTATCAGACAGATAATTATAGAGTGCTAGTAATAAAAGAACAAAATTTAATTCATAGATACAAACCATTATTAAACAGACCATAAGAAAAATACTTTATTCATGTATAAACTGTGAAATTAAAATATTCTCCTCTATCCTAGTGTTCACAAATCATAAAAATATCAAGATGTTAAAATAGACATATATATAAATGTGTATAAATGCCAACATCTCAAGGTTGTAACATGATCCCCAAGCTAATAGCTGAAAACCAACTTAGCATGGTCAAAGAACTAGCTGAGACACTTTCCATACACTGGCTAGTGGTGCCGGTCACTACAGCCACAGCAGTTCCTCTCAGCTGAGAAATGTGACAAAAACAGCAGTCCTTCAAACTAGAGGGAAGCAGAAACAAACACATTCCAAAATACATTCACCCACACAAATACATATATGAACTGACACATAAATATTTGTTGTGCAAAGTAAATGCTTTTTCCATCATTGGCCTACAAACTTATTGATGTAGCTAAGTAATTCCTAAATTGTTATATTGTATTCTTTTTTTATTTGTAATCATACTGCTTGCTTAATTGTTATAAAATGTAAAAAAAATAGGACTTGAGCATTGCAACAAAAATAAGATGAAAGAAAAACTAGTCAAACCTAATGACAATAAGAAGTAATCAATTTAGAAATTAAATGACAGAAAGGAAATTTGGAAAGGAAATACACCTGAAACGATGCAGGAACAAACTAGGTACAGGCATCCCCCATTATAACATGGGTGTTGGGGTCCAAGAAAGCCAACCGCATTATAACTGAGCCGCAATAACTGCGGGGTGGGTATAGTCAATATTCAAGGGCGGGCAATAGGTGAAAGACTACAAAAATAATCTATCATATAAAGCTAAGAGGAATTTGAACAAATAAACAGAGGCATTCTTTAATGTTTGCTTTTTATTAAATACCACCAAAATAAATATAATATATTAGAAAGTATACCAAATTTCAGCATTTAAAACAAAATATATACATATCTATATCAATGACTTAACCCTTTCAACCCTTAGCCCCCTGTGCCTTCAGATACCTTGTATCTGAGCTCCTGAGTGGTTTGCCAGTGTAAGTCAAATATATTTCATAGTGGTGGGGTGGAGTGGAAGTTGTGTCACCTCTGTCCTCAAATGGGCTTACGCAAAATAAAACAGCACTCAGCTTGAAATATCGGGTTTAATGGTTCAAAGGGAAATTCTGTTTTATTCAGTTTTCTAGACGAATGGCCGATAATAGAGGTAAAAATGTTGGGGTCCACCACCCACCAGTCTTATATTGAGAACCGTGTTATAACGAACCACATTATATCAGGGACGCCTGTATTTAAGAAATTGAAGTGCAGACTGAAGTGGAGAAAAGAAAGAAAAGAAGTGAGAAAACTTGATTATTGTGTTTTTGTTTGCAGTTAATCTTTGTGTTTTTGTTTTAGCCGTCGAGAAAAGTAAACTTTCTTGTTGCGTGGCCACTATCAGTCAACTATTTGTTTCCTAGTTACTCAATAGCTTATTGCTGATTAAAGGTAAATAAAAGTAACTAAACTTCACTCTCTTTGGTCGCCATCTTTGTTTTTCCATTCTGTCTTTTTTTTTTACACCTTTACTGCTTCTTTATTTTCATCCTCACAACTTTTCCGTCTTCTTTCCATCAATTATCAGCTAGTCAGTCAGTCATTCTATATGTAAATATGCAAACATCTCTAATTCAGAGTATTTGTGGCAGAACTAGCAGTTATAGCCCCACTAGTATTAAGTATCTTATCAGCTGAGCAACTTGCAGTGTTGAGTCAACCTACTCTGTACTACACCTCTCTCATCTTGACCCATTATAGAATAACTAACTGTTTATATAAACCATGATATCATGGGTAGGATTTATTTAAAATATACATCAAAATTTTCATTCGCTCTCATAATTACTTATATAGTGATATGGCAAATTCTGTCAGTAGGAAAAAAGTGAAAAATACTCAGTTGTATTTTAGTACAGACTGCATATCAACCTGCCATATAGGCACTGTTTCAGCTTTTCTTATTGTTGCTCACTGGCTTTATTTCTACTCCATCAGTCCCCTGCTTGCTTAGTTATTTTCTGCAATATCAAACTAAATATTGATGATTAAACAGTTTTGCAATTTTTGACTTAAAATTTGTTTGAGCAAGTTTCAGCACTCAATCTATATGTTGTGCATTGGAAATCAGGAAGGAAGGAATTGTAAGAGGTCAGGAATTATGACAAGTGTTACTGAAAGGACAAGGCTATTAGATGCATAATATGAAGACTTATTGGGTTACATAAAAAGTTCATTCAGTTTAAAAATAAAAGACATTTTTTTTCTATTTTATACACCAACTTCATTGAATAGCATATTAAAGGGTGTTGAGCTGACCATCTTTTAGGGGGGTCTGAATTTGAACATTATGTATCCAAGATTCGCTAAAATTGCGTTTCAGAGCATATCAGCTACTGAAATTAAGTGTTGTCTAGAAGTCTAAAACATTGTTTTGTATGTGATCTTGTTGAGCTGACAGTTTTCTAAAATTTGAAAATTCAAAATTTTCCTAGCGTAGTCTGGCGACATACATCTGGGAATTGGCATATACAGCGACAAAACTCGGAAGAAACAGTATAAATAAAACATTGAAATGGTTCTTCGGATGATTGAACTCCTTCTTGTTATTTGTATTGTAAACACAACGTTTCAGCTGATCCATTCTTCAGCCTTCTTCAGGTGTAAAATCAGAGTGTGATGGGTTAAACAGAAATTATGTTTAAAAAACACCAGGGTCATGTGCTATAAGGGCTACCCCCGTAGCCTTATGGCGCATGGCCCTGGTGTTTCTGTGTCTTTGTTCTGTCGGGTTTAGATTTGTTGAGAAGTGGAAGCCAAATCGGGTTGAAATCCACGCTTGTCTAATCATCCAAAGAACCATTTCAATATTAATGACCTTTCTCTAAACTATAGAAAATAAATAAAACATTTTGGAAAAATTGTGAGGGTCTTCCAGAAGACACTGGAAGACCCCCTGGATCCACACCTGATATTTACCATTTTGTTCCACTATCATCTGCCATCTTTCAAGCAACTTCACAATTTCATCCTCTCAAAACGTTTTAGTGATCATAAATTCAATATTTATTATCTTTCTGAGTAAAGAACTGCTCTAGGTGCCTTTTGCATTTGTCCAGGGAATTTAAATTTTTTTCCATTCAGCAAATTTTGTAAAAACCAGAATAAATGATGATCTAAAGAAGGTGCGATATCTGGTAAGAGAAAACTTCCCAGCCAAGATGTAACAATTTTTACTGTGTAACCAAAAAGGTCTGGTTATTTACTCAATAGAAACCATCACGTGGGCAGTGATCACTAAAGTCTGAATTTTCAAAAAAACAAGCGTGAATGCTGCCGGTCACAAACTAAGGGATCAATTTAGCATAAACTTACATTGTAAATTGAACCCCCACTAAAAACCTATTATGGGGAGAATTTTCAAAAAGAAAAGAAAAATGTTTTTTCTAGACATAGTAAGGAGTAAATGTTTAAATTTTCAGCTCCATTGGTATGGCCTGTACACGTGATACATAGCCATTCAGACCAGTTTGAAAACTGAAGAAACCTATGTTGACTGTTCTGGTGACAGTTTTGGTTGATAGTTTCTAAAATGCAGTCTTTATCCTGATGGAATATTACGTTCTTTCTCTTAACTAATTCCAGACACTTTTCATTGATTGCATCCTTCAGTTGATCTGAGAGCAGTACTTGTTTGAATCAATCATTTGGTTCTTCAATCCTATTATATACACATTTATTTTGCTTGCCCCAAGACCTGTGTTCCATGTTGTAAATTATTCACTTTTCATTGCCTGTTTCAGAAACAAAACATTTTCATTACATCAAAGCGACTAAGTGCCAAGTGATTTGTGCAAATGATTTATTTATAGAGATTGTAGATCTTTCTGTTTGTTAGGTAAGACTTGCCTTTCAATTTTAATGAGTTCAAGTCAAATAGTAACCACTTTCCACTTGTCTCATGACCTCCAAGAAGCATAAATAATTTGTTATTATTGGAGGTTTTGGGGTACTGCTGATAAAGTCAACAAAGGAATTGGAGTGAACACTACTGCAGTGCAAACTGTTCTGTGTTGGTTCAATAGGTTTAGGTCTCAGCTGACTGTCTAAGCTTAGAGAATTGGGATATGAAGTCTTGCAGCATCCTCCATTTTAACCTGACATTTCTTCTACAGATTAACATCTTTTCAAGCATTTTGAATAACAGTTTCAATAATATAGGCCTACAAAATGTTATGACCTGACTGTTGTTTTCATTCTGATACCTGTTTTTAAACTATTTTTTTGGTGCTGATTTGAAAAATCACATCGGTGTCCATCAGGTCAAGTTCTTTTTCTATATCATATCAGCATTTTTACTAAGAATTGGTAATTTTGTCATTATTTAAAGGCATTTCACAAATTACATGTACATTTACTTAAAACAACAATATCAAACATGGCTTACACACATTAGATAATGATTTATATGTAAAATAATGTTTTAGATCACATTTGGAATAAACATCTTTGTAAAAATGCAATTAACATTCAAAATGCTATAGAAAAAAAACTTGACCTTTTAAATCAGCACCAAAAAAAATAGTTTAAAAACAAGTATCAGAATGAAAACAACTGTCAGATCATAACATTTTGTAGGCCTGTGTAATAAAAGATTCAATAATAGGAAAGCCATAATTCATGCTTTTACTGAATTTGTGATCACTAAACCTAAAAAATTATATAAAGTTGGAATTTCATCATCAGAGGATCATTGGGAAAAGATTCATATGATTAAATATTTACCGTATTCTGTTATTTATATCATCCTTCATCTTACTATTCAAAAGACATTTCATATGTAAAAACCTAATACATTATTACTCAAATCTACTAAAATCTACTTAACTGTTTCTTATTTTTATCATCACAAATTTAAAAAAAATTTTTTTTTATTCTATCTTAACAATCTCAGCCCTTATCTCTTATTTTGTTCATTAGAGATGGTCATGTTTTTAAATATATAACTTTAACATCACATTGCTATGGCCAAATCACTTTGGACTCACCGCTTCTCATGCAATCACCAAAGTTAAGCAATGTCAAGCTTCGTTAGTACCTAGATGGATGACTGTCTGGGAATACCAGATGCTGTAAGCAGCTGCAGATCATGTAGTGAGCCTCCCATGGCGATCCTGTTAATCCTCCTAAGGAGGAGACCGATCTCTACACTATGCTCAATAACATAAGCCAAAGGCCCCCTCCCCTACCCCCAGAGCCGTCTGGCTGCAAGTGACAAGATATGAATGAATGAGCATCACATTTTGTGGTGAAGACCATGTAACTTCTCTCATTTTTATATCTTTGGTGAATTAAAAGAAACTTTTCTTCTAATAAAGAAAGCATCAACTTGTTCCTTTACTCCAGTGGCTCCCAAACTTATTTTATCGCGGAACCTTTATACGATTTTCAAAAAATCGTAGAACCCACACCTATATTTTAAGGACAACCCCCACCACCCTAATTAAGACAATAGATGAAACAAAAATTGTTTTAGAGAGAGAATTTATTCATATAAAAAAAACATATAATAAATGAAACATTAAAATAAAAATCGATTCTGTTTTTAATTGTTATAAATTGTAATTGTTATGAAAATAAAATTATTAAAAGCAGATTAATACGAAGAATGTGCTTCTTGGACTCCAGTATCCTCTGAAAATTTGGTTTAATATTGGATAATTGAAATAACATATCTCTCGTGCAGCATCCAGCCTGATGCAACATTTAGTTTTTGTGCTAACTTATTATTTTGAAAATGGCGAATACCATTTTTTTTTCTTAAATAAATTCTTCTTAAATTTTATTAAAAAGACACCTTATCCCGCTGAAACCCAGATTTTTTTCCTGGACACCACTTTGGGAAACACTACTTTACTCTAATATAATCCATTTTTTTGGTATGAGAGAATTAAGGAAAAATAATTCTTATGGAATTTTTCCATAAATTTTAAAAAGGAAGAACCAAATGAGGATTTGGTTCGAGCTAATTTCCTTGTGTTTTTTGGGGGTTTTTTTTCACGATCTTTCGGCAATGAGACAATCCCCAAAACAAACAGACGCAAGACGTGGCGTTTATGAGAACGGGTGTGCATGCTCTCTCAGAAAAAGATTCGACAGTATTCCAGAACACAAAACAGACAGCCAAGGAAGGCTGGAGGGTACACAGCTGAAACGTTGTGAAAAAAAAAAACAACAAAGATGAGGAATTTAGTCCAAACCACCTACATAAAATGATTAGCATTCCAAGGGAAATTATGAATCACCACCACCCCTATATGCTGTGTTGGCAGTGACCAATTAAAAAGTTGGGCTGTAATCACTAAAAAAACTAATGTCCAATTTAGCATGAACTTACATTACATATTGAAACCCCCTCTAAAAACCTATTATGGGGGGAATTTTCAAACAAAAAAAGATTTTCTCTACTTATTGAGGGAAGCGTGTGTGCAAGTTTCTACTATGGATGGTTAGGGCTGGGTGAAATCTGGATATATAGATAGATACATAGAGTACATAGATAGATATAAATGTCAGAATGCATGAATAACCTAAACCCAGCAATAAACCAGTGTTGTTGGTAGCAGTGATTAATTAAAACAAACAAGAAAGAAAGGGTGTTATTTTATACTCTAGTGTGCGTGTGTGTGTGTGTGTTAACCTTATTTAAGATCTTTTTTAAAAATAAGACTCTCTCAAAATAGACATTGACTGGTTTTCTTGAGACTTACTACATATTTTTGTTTGTATCCAAGTGTGTATATATTTGTGTTCCCCATAACTCTACCCCTTACAATATGAGATATGGTAAAAAAATGTCTTAGCTTCTTAAATTATGAATGTTTTCTTCCGTCACATTTTTTATTTTGAGAATTGATTTAAAAAAAGAATAATAATAATATTACTCTTTCTTTGCCCACACTCTCTTCCCTTCCTTTCTTTCCCATTAACTCCCCATGAAAACCACGATTTTAACTGAAACAATGTTAAGTAAAACCAATTCTACACAATTATATAAATAGGGGTCAGGTTCCTTTGAGTTGGAATTTAGATATTAATCACTGCTACCCACAACATTGGTTTATTGCTGGGATTATTCATGTGTCCTGACATTTATATGAATCTATGTATCCAGACTTCGCTAAGCCCTAACCGTTCATAGTAGAAACTTGAAACTTTGCACACAGACTCCCTTCAATGAGATGGGGAAATGTTTTTTTGTTTTTTTTAAATTTCCCCTCCTAAATAGGTTTTTAGAGGGGGGTTTCAATATGCAATG
Organism: Architeuthis dux; assembly: GCA_006491835.1. Classification (NCBI taxonomy): domain Eukaryota; kingdom Metazoa; phylum Mollusca; class Cephalopoda; order Oegopsida; family Architeuthidae; genus Architeuthis; species Architeuthis dux. The sequence goes on from VCCN01002889.1 coordinate 589,586, forward strand.
TAACTTTATGCTAAATTGGTCAGAAGTTTCTGCCCGCTTGTTTTTTGAAAATTCAGACCTTTTTTTTTAGCCAACAAAAGGCGAGAGAAGTAACTTTTCCAACTTTTTAATTGATCACCCAATAACACAGCATATATATATGGGTGGCGGTGATTCATAATTTCCCTTGGAATGCACATATAGTTTCTTTTCTAAAAAAATCATCTCATATCCATGAATTATTTCACGGGTAATAACCAGAAGCTTTGATGCTATATCTAAAAAGGAATTACAGATATAAGATTATTGCTAGTTGAAAACTCTTCAAAAAGATATACTCAAGATGAAAGTATCTACAAAGTGTTAATATCAGTTACCAGTCTGTAAGTGAGATGCTTTATCAAACTGAGCCTCTTATATTCCAATTAATATTTTGTTTGCCAATCTATTTTGCTTTCATTATTCTTTGTTGCACCTACTCTAGAATCTACATCTAATTTTTTTTTCTCTATATATAAAACAGTGGTTGCCAACCTGGGTGATACTGCCCACTAGCGGGCGATTTAAGCTTTTAAGTGGGTGATACCGCCCACTAGTGGACGATTTAAGCTTTTAAGTGGGCAATAAACCCATTACTGGGTGGCAAGGTCTGTCTTACTTCCGCCACACAGACAACGCCGGAAGTCAATACGCTTTTGTTATGGCTATCAGTGCGTTATTACAAAGATTTCCAAACAAAACAGTGGCTTTTATTTTCATTAATATATGATAAATACATTGTATATTTACTTTTTGGAGCTTTTGTATGAGTTTTTGGAATGTATAGTTGCCCAGTTACCTGGAAATGAAAAGTTGCCAAAATGGGCTCTAGGCATAAAAAGGTTGACGAGCACTGATTTAGAACTTGAATCATCCATTTTCTCTCAGAGTCTGACCATGTATTTTACTGCTCCACTCTCTCTGTACCCTACAGATATTCATGCACATGCACAGGTGGGAGGCTAGGGGTTGCTTGACCCCTGCCCCTTTTCTGCTTTATATCAAAAGTGCCCTTTTAGTCAAAATTTAGTCGTTTCCCCAATCTATTGTTATTTGTTTTTGCTAGGTGACCAGCCCATCTCC
>VCCN01002889.1:595366-611786 GCA_006491835.1 Architeuthis dux
TGTCCCAAGCATCTCTCTTCGCAATAATCTAATTGAAGATCCATTGATGATAACAAGAGTAAATAAGAATTTATTTATTTAAACTATTTAAATCTATTTTCTATAGTTTCGAGAACGGTCATTAACAGTCAACTAGTTTGTCAGACAATTGAACTCCTCCTTCTTGTTGTTGTTTGTGTTCCTAACACATTTCAACCAAATCCATTCTTTGACCTTCCTCAAGTGTAATATCTGAATATGATGGGTTAAAACAGAAGTTTTTAAATTCAAAAGAGGCAACCTTATAACATGGGATTCAGGTGTTTCTTTTTCCTTGCCTTGTCAGGTATGGGCTTCCATACCATGTCCTTGTTGAGTAGCGGAAGCCACATCAAGTTGAACTCTGCACTTGTTTGACTAATACATTCAGTCGTCATGTTGATATGTGCTGCCTCTTTGATTTTTCTCTGTTTCCAACAGCATTCTTTGTCAATAATCTGGACTTCCTCCCAAAGAAACACCCGAATCCTACGTTATAAGGGTTGCCTCTTTTGCAGTTAAAAACTTCTGCTTATCCCATCACATTTGGATATTACACCTGGGGAAGGCTGAAGTATGGATCAGACGAAACGTCATGTTAACAACACAAATGACAAGAAGGAGTTCGAAGAACTATTTGAATATTTAAATCTAATTTCTCTTTAAATGAAAGACCTGTTACTTTAGTGTACAAGATCTATCCAAAAAGTATCCGGACATTTTCAACAGCTCGAGAACCAGTTGCGCAGTCTTGATGTAACTTGGCAACCAATCGGAGGGGATCTTCCTGTGCATGCATGAACAGACACTCTCTCGTGGGGTTACTCAGTTGGCAGTGAAACACCATTGAGTGAGCTTGTGTACTGTGTGACCGTCACATTCACAATAACCGAGCGAGTCATTCATCACATCTCGTACAGGGTTTTTTGGTTAAACATCACATTATCCACATCTGTCAGCTTCCTTACCGTCCAGATTTGGCTCCTTTCGACCACTGGCTTTCCCCAAAGAGATTTCAGAACATGGATGAGATTGAGGAAACATGACGAGGCAGCTGATGACAATCCCGAAAGAGGAGTTTGTTGACTGTTTTGAAAAGTAGAATGGACACAGGGATAATTGTGTGTGGTCAGAAGGGGAGTAAGGTGCCATTGCCCTAGGTAGGATATTTTTTGTTAATATTAAAAGATAACAGAATGAAGTAAAAAATCTTTTTTTCCCAGTATTTTTTCCTTCTGACAAACATCAGTGTAACACATGGCCTGCCTCATGGCTGACAAATTTCTCACCAGTGGCCTAGGTTAGTGTTCAAGCCTAGATAAAAAGCTAAGTTTTCAAATATTGATTTTCTGGGCAAGATACTATGGTTGTAAAGCTGGTTGTAAAAATATGTGACATATTTTTTATTTCATAGCAGCCAGTTTTGTCGGCCGGAGAATGAAGAGTGGTTGAAAGATAAGGATAACTGTCAGTCTGTCCCCAACAGGGACAGCGGTCTCATGCCTTCTGGCTCTGCTGATGTTTGTCTCTTCTGGGTCCTCTGAGTCTTCAGGTCTCTTCTGTCTGTTCGGGTCTGCTCTGAGCTTTATAAGGTCCGAACGCCCACTCAGGTGTCATTTCCGGTTTCCACTTCCTGATTTGGGACACCTGCATATGCTAAGGTGACCAGGTCACCTCCATTTTTTGTGTTGACTTGGAAATGACCCCGCCACAACAGTACATTATAACAACTCTTCTTACTTTGAAGATTGCCATAACACCACCTTTCTCCCCACAAATGGCTTTTTTCCATACTAAGTTAAGGTACCATCTGTAATTTGAAGATGATCCATTATCATTCTAAGTGTTGTTCCAATGAGTGAACTCCTTTGTAGTGGTACTTTTGTTGTTGGGTTGTTCACTATGGTGGGAATGAGCCAACCCTGTTGGTATATTAGCCACCACGTCTTTTCTCTTTGCCATTGTAACGTTCTTGTTGTGTTTAGTGCCTCTGTTCGCTTTGTTAGACTTTCTGTTCTAGCTGTGTGAGATTAGAATGCTTTTGATTCATAACTGTGTTTAAGAACACAGAACAAGATAACACGTGACAGGACTGTTCGTCTGTTAAGAACTGAGTCTTCCCCGTTCCCACTTCCGGTCCGCGTTTTCTGGGACCAGAAACAGAATGGGGGATGCTGGGAGCTTGCTTCGGCATGGTTATTGATTTAACATATACATACATTATTTAGTGATTTAACATACATATATATAAACATTACAGCCATCAATTTCTGGAGACAGGGCCGGTGCAAGGGTTTCATGAGCGCTAGACAAGACTTAAAATTTGTGCCCCTTGTTGTATTCTTATGACTATTTTCTCAATTCGGTGTGTGCCCCTAGGGCCTTTGCACCCTAGGCAACTGCTTAGGTTTGCCTAATGGACAGGCTGGCCCTGCCTGAAGAAAATAGACCCCTCTCTTTCCATATGGATTGTACAGCTGAAGAAGGCTGTAGAATGGAAAACAATCATGTATACAGAGTATCAGAACAACATAAAGACATTTGTTAGTACAGTTTTTGGATTCAGTTATGACAAGATAAGAAGGCCTTGGTCTTTTATTCTCTCTACCCAATGAGATCTGTACATGTGTATCCTTTTCAATCCTCCTCACCAAAGTAGCATGTATAATTTTTGTATCTACAAACAGGGCAGCCCTAGGGTTCTTGGTGCCCCAGGGTGCAAGCTGAACTCTGGTGCCCTTTAAAGTATGAATGAATGAATGAGTGCGGACGGAGTTTGGGACTGATTTGTCTTATTCAGATCCTAGGTCGTCAGGGCCTGAATGCGAAAAAGTATTGTCTTATTTATTTATTTTGTTTAACAGTGAAAAAAAAAAAATATATATATAGGGATAAAATGTTTATTGCAATATCATATCATATCAGAGAATTTTCTTATTTTGGCTGTTTTTATTCTGTTTAATTTTTATTCCATTTCTAATAGTTCCATTTGTATTTGATAAATTCCCCTGTCTCCGACACTAAGCAAACCTTGAAGTTATTTGCTCAGCCTAAAAACAAGACTAGAACTGAAACATTCAATGAGAATTGAACTCACAAGTTCCTTGGGCTGGCCCTGCCTACAAAGCCAACAGCAAATGTCAGTGCCGATCAAACATGAAGACTGCATTCGATGATTGTATCTGAGGGATCATCTGTAATCACCTCTCAGATAATCCTCAAGTATGCACATTCACACTTTTTTAAACCTCTGATCTTTCACAGATTACTTCTTTCAAATAGGGTTGGATCAGTTGATTATATGTATTACTAGAAAGCACTGAGAGCCATTTCTGCCAACACCATACACTAACTAAAAATTGAATGAAAAAAAATTATTAAAAAATAAGAGAGAATTTAAATGTACAAATATTAAGTTACTTTTCTTGAAATTTGAATTTAGCCTTTTTATTAACTGTTCGTTTTTAACCTTCTCCTGCAGAATAATACAAAATATCTCCCAATCAAACACAATTCCTGGATGTGCCCCCAAATTTAATCACTTCTTTCATAGCCTATGACCCACCATTCAACAAAATTTCATTGAAATTCATTGAGAACCTCTAGAGATTGTGTGAACAGACATATGGACAGATGGACAAGAGTAAGTTGGCAAAGGTAATGACCACTTGAATTTTGCAGTTGCCGTACATAGGCAGGCTTCCTGGAGTAAAAGGAATGCAAGTTAGATTCCTGCCCAGACCTTATTCTTTATTTCCGATCTGCGCTGTTTACTTGCTGCCATATACTGACGCTCTAAGTCTATCTATCTAAGCCTGTGGCCCCATTTGGGACATAGGCTGCCAATAAAGACTCTCCAGGCATCTCGGTCGTGGGCCAATTTCACCAGCTGTTCCTATGTCCAGTTCTCTGCTTCCAGGTCACGACACCAGGTATTTTCTTGGTCTGCCCCTTTTCCTTTTCCCTTGTGGATTCCAAAAGAATGTCTTGTAATGCTGGATGCAGGCTTGCAAAGAGTGTGACCAATCCATCTCCAGCATCTTCAGAGGATTTCTTCCTCTGTGAGCTGCTATATTTTTCGCTGCCACAGTTCCATGTTGCTGATAGTATTGACACTCTAAGTAGTTGCAATGAAAAGCTAGTAAAATTAAGATGAAAAAAATACTAGTAAAAAAATTAATATTGGGTGACAATGCTTAATCTAATAAAAAATAAATCAAGATAATGGCTTTGTCTAACAGACTGTACATTAAACAATATGATCCCTTTATCTCAAAAGCTGTTCTTTTTATTATCGGTCTTTTATCAGCAGTAATATATTGTTTAGTTTTCTACTCCATGTACTACTACAAGACTGGGGTGGGCACATCTCCAGTCAACCATTGCACACAGGCTGTGTTTCAATGCTTCATTACTTGGAGGCATGCTGGGACTTAATCTGGCCATTAGGAGTCAGCATAATAACAACAGTGCCTAATCACGGATATCATTTTTGCATGTCAACAACACAGTGTTTCAAATCTCCACATTTATTCTCATTTTCAGTTTTTGTCGGCCATTTTTTTGGTTTTGCTTTTTTAACCAGAAAACCTAAATAGATTCTATTTACCTTCACCCCATCTCTACTTACAACACATTTCCACTGTAACTAGAAATCATGTTACAACAGGGTCATTCAGCCATGTCATATAATACAAAAATATGCACACATGCAATTGTATTAAAACTTCTTTTCATAATAATAATAATAGTTTTTTTTCTGTTTATGGCTATGTATGTATATACATATGTATGTATGATGCTGGGAAAAAGACAATGTGGAGATTTATTAATTTATTTAATACCATAACATGTTTCGACTTATTAGGCCGTTTTCAAGGCCATCTACAGAACTCAGCAACATACACGCACGCAGAGAGGGAAATTCTCCAGTAGCACTACCACTATGATTCTCCATTTAGTCACAACCCTTGGTCGATACAGACATGAAAACTCGTTCTCACTAATTTTCCTTTTGAAAACAACATAATAAGTCGAAACATGTTAAGGTATTAAATAAATTTCTTACAAATTATTCTGAGTCTCCACACTGTCTTTTTCCCAGCATCATTATGTCGGATAACCTTTATCCTTTTATACACCATATGTATGTATGTATGTATGTTACTGGAACACAGCAAAAACGGCACATTGTAGGCAGTTTTCTTTTTTTAGTGCTACACGCTTCAAATGCTCTAACTTGAAGAATACAACAAATCTGTGTGATTTTCAACTGTTACATTATGTTTTAAGAGGGGGGTTCAATTAACGATATAATTATAATAATAATAGACCCTTATTTTGTGTCCACTGACTGTGACATCAAAATAGAATGTTGTGACTTCATAAAAGAATGTTTATTCAGATAACACTTTTCTTTAAGTTGGATTTTTACATGACCTCATATTCTGATAACACTTGTTTTTTACATTGGTTTTTTTATCTGATCTCATAACCTGACCACATTTTTTTTTCCTTTTTAGCGGTCCAAAAGTGAGGGGGAACTTTTTTTTCTGCCTACCTTAAAAATCAACTTTCAAAACCCTCACTTTTTATCTAGGTATGATCACTCATGATGCTATGAAATACAATTAAATAATACAATACCAGCCACTAAGCAAACCTTGAAGTTATTTGCTTAGCTTAAAAACAAGACTAGTATCCTGAAGCATTCAATGAGAATTGAACTCACAAGTAAAGGGCTGTGCAACTAACTTGCTATCATTCCATTCTAGGGACCCAACCTCTTTTTAATTATTTGTTTCTGGGATAAAGATCTACATCCGTTAACCAAGTAGAAAAAAGAGAAACAATTTCTTTTTGCCAGTAATTTTTTGTGCTTTTAATCCATTTGACCCTAACAATCTTCCTAGAAGTTTTTAGTTTTTAGAAAAAATGTTTTTTAAGGTTTTACAAGGCGGGTTCTATTCAGAATGTAACTGTATGGTAAATGGGACCGTTACTTTCTGTCCGTTGTATGGAAGTGAAGCTTGGAAGTATTCGATTACTTCCCTTGTGAGGCTTCTTTGATTTTTAATGACTATTTTTCTGTGCTTTCATTAAGGTTTTTTGGTGGGGGTCACACCATTAAAAGCACAAAAGATTACTGGCGGAAAAAAATTGTTTCTATTTTTTTTCGACTTGGTTAACAAATGTAGATCTTTACCGTTTCTGGATTATTCTCAAATCAAATATCTTAATGATGTTAGTACTTATATTTTTAGCTTTAGGTAGTGTAAATGGACAAGGATGGCTTTTGATTCTGGACAGCAACTGTAACCAAAAACCAAAGTCATATACTATCAAAGAGAGATGCGAGTAGTCTAGCAGTTTATGCTGTGGACAATGGAATCTTCGAGCCGAGTTCAAACTCTGGTTGTTTACATTCACTTTGCACTAATACCCTTGGGAAAGGCATAAATCCATCTCTTCTCTCCCCAGCCTTGGGGAGGCAACCAGTCTAGGAGAAGAACAACTATGATTCCAAACCAGGGAGTGGAGCCTCCTTATGGTGGTTGGATGCCAACTTTGAAGTCCTTCTGGCAGCTCCGTCAGCCAAGCTAATGCCAAATGTATTGTGCTCCACTACATCAGCAAGGCCAAGAAGGGGATTCTGATGACTGGGCATCCCAGGATCTCCAGATTTGTACCCAGGGAAGATCACTTCAATGTCATTCCATTATCTATTGAGACAGAAGGAGGCCTTCTTCTTTTTAGATACTATCAAAACAAAATCAGATTTTTATTAATATTAAGAAACCATAATGTGACCAATGTCTTTTGGCAGCATCCTATGTTGGAGTGATCAATTAAAAAATTGGAAAAAGGGGTGATCAATGAATAAGTTACTTCTCTCACCTTTTGTTGGATCACTAAAAAGTCTGAATTTTCAAAAAATAAGTATGAATGCAGCTGGACACAAACTAAGGGACCAATTTAGCATAAGCTTACATTGTAAATTGACCCCTCCCCCTAAAACCTATTTTGGGGGAATTTTAAAAGAACAAAACATTTTTTTTCTAGACATAACAAGGAGCTCTATTGGTATGGCCTGTACACGCAACACATACATAGCCAGCCAGCCAGACTAACGTAAAAACTGAAGAAACCTATGTTGAAAGTTTTGGTGACATTTTGGTTGACGGTTTCTAATAAATAAGTAAGAGAGACTACTCTACAATTACCTCCCTTGACAAATGTTGCAGAAAGAAAATATACTCTATCATGTGGTGTATTATATGAGTAGATTGTAAAATATTTGGTTTACAGGATTTAAAGACTCAATTTTCAAAAAACAACTTTTCCAAAGTTTAGACAAAATACCATAAAACAGTATACAAACATTCATTATATTAGATTTATTATTAAGAAAAGTTTCTTTTGCCTTTTTTCAAAATCAGAGATGGAACTTTAAACTCTTAGGCTACCCATCGATTAGGCAAAAGACGCAAAGGTCCTAGGGGTGCGCCCGAAACTGAAAAAATAGTTGTTAGAATACAACCAGGTACATGAAACCCTTGCACAAATTTTAAGTCTTGACACCCTTGTGCCTTGACACCGTTGTGCCTTGAAACACTTGTGCCTTGAAACACTTGTGCCTTGAAACACTTGTGCCTTGAAACACTTGTGCCAGCCCTAGACTTCAGCCTTGTCAACTACCATGTGCGTTCTTTATATTATTAGAATGTTTCCAGCACCATCTCTTGCACAATGCTAGGGAAATCTTAGCAGTGTCTTTGATGTTTACTCAGCTCTTTATCATTTGTGTGTGTGTGTGTGTGTGTATACACTTTAACACTGCTACCTTGGAGAGCACAACAAAATACATCTTTTGCTCAGTGCCACAAGGCAGAAACTGAGTCTAGCATGTATGTTGACAAAGCATACTTCATCATCAGCAGCAGCAGCCGTTATAAGTCCACTGGACAAAGGCCTTTCCCATCACCGTTTCCTGACGACCTAGATTGTGCTAACCTCTGACATGTCTTACCGGCAAACTTTTCTATCTTGTTTGTGTCTGGTCTTTTCTTACTGCGTTTACCGTCCCATAGGCACCAATCGGTTAGTCTTTTCCCACATCTATTGTCATTTCTTCTTGCTAGGTGACCAGCCCATCTCCATTTTTGCCTCTTAATTAATTGTATAACATCCTTCCCTGTAGTCCTCCCTCTGATCCATGTTGATCTTTTTATATCTCTTAGAGTTATTCCTAGAATTGCTCTTTCCATGGCTCTATGTGCTATTCTAAGTTGGTTTTCAGCTCATTTTGTTAATTTCCATGTTTCGCAACCATAAGTCATGGCTGGTACTATGCAACCGTTGTATACTTTACGCTTTAAGCACATTGGCAAGGTGCTTTTCGGAATGTCTCTATTCATACCAAATGCTTTCCAAACTATCATTATGCATCATTTTATTTCGCTGTCATGGTCTTTCTCTAACTTTATTACCTGTCCTAGGTAGATGTATTCATCAACTTCTTATGTAGCAAATAATCATGGGGCTAGAATAGGAAGTTCTTCTTCATATGGCATATTCTCCAGATCTTTTCCCTTTCAGACTATCACTTGTTTCATTCCATGAAACACTCCTTGTCTGTTCAGCAGTTCCAACAAGTTCAAGATCTCAAAGAATTCATCAAGCAGTAGGTTGGGTTTTTTTTTGTCAGAGTAACCTTCTCTTGAATGCCTAACTATGTGGGGGGGTGGATTTATGCCTTCCCCAAGGATATTTGTATGAAGTGAATGTAAATAGCCACTAAATGTTATGCCACTCTGCAATTCCTTGGAGTTTATTACATTTGCCAAATTCCAAACATTGTTTCTTCATTAAAAACACTCAGAGTGTAGCCTCTATTCCAAATCTACTTTATTTCAGACTGTAAATGGACTGTTAACCACAATAAATGTTGGAAAGTCATGGAAAGCAAGTGTCAAAAAGTGGAATTTTGATTATTTACGTATGTATCATCATTATCTACTTGCCAGGCCTGTCGAAGCTTCATTCTGCTTATGGCACCTGGTATTCCCCAATGGTCACCCATCTAGGTACTGACCAGGCTCGACGTTGCTTAACTTTGGTGGTATTATGAGAACCAGTGTATCCAACGTGATTTGGCCATAATCCCTTAGCCTCAGTGAGAGGTTCCTCAATCCTAGTCCTTGTGCTGATTGCTTAGCAGAGAGGCATTGAGTACCATTTTTAAAGTCATTGGTATGACTTGGTGGTGGATTGAACCACTGCCTACCAAAACAGGTGCAAGCGCTCTACCACTAGGCAATGGTGGTGGGTTCAATTCTGACTAGAACTTAAAAGATTGCCACCCTTTCACCACAGGACAATCATGAAGTCTGTATGACCAATTTAGCTGAAATGTATGGTGAAAACATTTCCAAAGAGGAAGCCATACATTTAAGCACTCTGATTTAACATATTGTATTCAAGAAGTGTTTTCAGTCATAAATTAAATAGAAGAATTGCTTTTATAATGTGAACAGGGTGGATTTGACAACTGAAATCTTAATTAGCCTCATTGTTTATACCCCGCTTGATAGTATATATTAAACAAACCATAACAAATATACTGTTCCCAAAAGCATCAAAATATCAAGATGTTAAAACAGACATATATATACAGTGTATACGAATGTGTATAAATGCCAACATCTGTGTGACACTTTTCACACACTGACTAGTGGTGCCGGTGTAGTATAATCAACATTTCTTCTGGCCGATGAGACGTCTCATCATTGGGTTGTACATTTACAGGGCTGAGTTATCTGTAGAGGTAAACAAAACATTTGGTCCATACCATTTTCCGGTATGGACCAAATGTTTTGTTTACCTCACCTCTTACCTAATTTCACAAATGTATGACTTCCTCTTTGGAAATGTTTTGTTTACTTCCCACTTGGTCGGAGAGAAAGACGACAAAATGCATAAATTTCAAGGAAAATATGGGTTCGTTTTATTTCCATTGATAGTTTCAATGCAGGACCGGTTTGCGGATCAAACAGGGTATTGAATTCTGTTCTGAAAATCTATCGTGTTTGTTAAATTCTGTTTCAAGTTGCTTTACTGAAAGAGTGACCAGTAGAGTGATGATAGTTCAAATCAAGGCACCTGGTTTCTTCCTCCTACTCCCTCCCTTCTTCATCCTGACAGGTGAGGAGACCAGCTCCTAGCTGTTGACCCCTCCGCTCTGTGCGTCAAACTGACTAACTGCCACCTGATTCAAAATCAAGGCACACCCTTAAAAATACTCTGATTGGTTGAACACATTCTCTTTGTCAGCCTTGGTCAAGCGTTTGACCTATTTTCTAGCCTGGAGCATGATAACATCTCGCTAAGTGCAAAACTTAATACTATCACCCCAAACGCCATTATCCTCTACTCTCCTTCCCCCAGCAAGTGAACACATGACCTGAGTGTATTTCATTACATCGGTCACTGCAATGGTCACTACAACATTCCTCTCAGCCAGGAAATGTGACAAAAACAGCAGTCCTTCAAACTAAAGGGAAGCAGCAACAAACACATTCCAAAATACATTCACCCACATAAATATATATATGAACTGACACATAAATATTTGTTGTGCAAAGTAAATGCTTTTTCCATTGTTGGCCTACAAACTTATTGATGTAGCTAAATAATTCCTAAATTATTATATTGTATTCTTTTTTATTTTTATCATACTGCTTGCTTAATTGTTATAGAATGTAAAAAGAAAGGACTTGAGCATTGCAACAAAAATAAGATGAAAGAAAAACTAGTCAAACCTAATGACAATAAGAAGTAGTCAATTTAGAAATTAAATGACTGAAAGGAAATTTGGAAAGAAAATATACCTGAAATGATGTAGGAACAAACTAAGTACAGGCATCCCCCAACATATCATGGGTGTTGGGGTCTAAGAAAGCCAACCGCATTATAACTGAGCCGCAATAACTGCGGGGTGGGTATAGTCAATATTCAAGGGTGAGCGATAGGTGAAAGACTACAAAAATAATCTATTGTATAAAGCTAAGTGGAATCTCTTCAGGTACACATACAACGGACTCAGCTGAGAACTTCAACAACAAAAAACTGAACTTTTTCAGTTTTTGTAAAATATCTTTAAACAAATTTTGAAATTACCTGAAAAGGCTTTTAAGAGCTGATGCATGTGTAGTAATCAAAAATAAAAAATAATAATACTTAAATCAAATTCATTTGTGGACCTTTCTTTTTTTAAATGTACATATATATATGTTTAGTGTGTGGATGTAGAAAATCCGACGAGATGATAATAATAATCGACAATATAGAAATGAAGAGACTGAGACATGTTTTAATACATCTCAAAGTCTTTATTAAAATTCCGACACATTACACCTGTGTATTCAGGTGTCTTTGGGGAGACATTTTAGGTGATTTTTATTTATCTTTGGGTGCTGAAAAAAATACAGTTTTTACTTTTCAATTATAAGGTTTCATATAATTCCACACTATATATAAAGGATGATTTACTTTAATGGCAATGTTTGAATTTAGGACTTTCTAATGTTAAAATCCATTTTTAAAACAGTTATTTTATTAATAATAACTTGAATATGGCTGAAAAACAATATAGTGATTAGTCATATCAGTAGGAAGTAGCATGTTTAGCAGTTGGACATGTCTTAACCAGTTGAGTTTCCCCAACCACTGATACTATTTATTGTTTTGGATATTTTAAGTTATTATTATTTATTTTTGCATTTTAAAAATGTAAAAAATAATAATCACCTAAAATAATGATTTTAAGTGATTTTTATTTATCTTGATATAAATCATCCATATGTATAGTGCAAAATTATACAAAAGCCTATAATTATTCAATGGAAAAAATGGTTCTGATTTTTTAATATAGCACCCAATAATAAATAAAATAGCTAAAATAATCAAAACGATTTTTTCAATGTATACCTGTGTTATTATATATATGGTTACCAGCAGAAATGGAATCAGTGAACTGAGTTCAAATTTCAGTTGAGGCTGCTTATTTTCACTTTGTACTAATGCCTTTAGGAAAGGCATGAATCCACTTCTCCCTGCACTCTGTCTGATTGCCAAATATTTTAACCTAGCTATGGGTATTATCTCCACACTACTCAAGTTTCTTAAAAATGTTATTATACTTGAATTACTTTAATATAAAACTAGTGTGATTTGAAATATGTATAAACCTATGAACAGTACAATTCAAGTATATAAAAGACATTGCATGAAATTGGAACTGACAAGTTTTTAACATACCTTATTTATTTAATTATGTTCATATAATTATATATAATTATAGGTAAAAGTCATTATTATTGGGGAAGAAATATGCTGCCAGTCAGACTCAAACTCTGTAGGTTACACACTGTATTGTCATTCCCAAGTTTTAACCTTTCATAATTTTATTGTACAGATCTTGCTAGTCTCATATTTATTCAAATAATACTGAAAATACCTGTGTAGAAGGTGACAAGAAGTTTTATTGTTCTAACTTTAGGTCAAAGTGATTATATTTTATATCTGAATTATTTATGTGGTTTAAATTGACATTTGGTTTGAAAGGCATTTTTCAAGCTTTAAGAAGTCAATCTATACAAACAATCAGAATAATCTGAATTTTATTAGAAACCAGCAAACGAAAACTGTCACCGAAAATGTCAGCATAGGTTTCTTCAGTTTTTAAGTTGGTCTTCTTTTTTGTTTTCTGAAAATTTACCCTCAAATGGTTTTTAGAGATGGGTTCAATGGACATTTATGCTAAATTGGTCACTTAGTTTGTGTCCGCCACCATTCACGTTTGTCTTTTAAAAATTCAGACTTTTGTAGTGATCACTGCCCAACAAAATGCGAGAGAGGTAACTTATTCATTGATCACCCCCAACACAGCATCCTGCCAAAAGTTGGTCACGTGACAGTTTCTATTGAGTGACTAACCAGACCTGTTATTACTATTATATAAATTTTCACGCCATTGGTATTTGGTGGCTTTCACTTGGAATCAAGTGACAGCAAGTATCTTCAAGACTTCAGCACTCTTCTCAGACTCAGTTGCTTCCCTTGCCGTATGACACACGAGGCAATGATTTTCAATTTCTCAAATGATACATGGAGACCCAATCATTGTTTGTAGCAATTGTGATCTTTACGGGGTCAAGGTGCTAGCCTGACACCCAGAGATAAAGGGCTCTAACTGCTCTGCTATTTACCTAATGTTGGGGTGTGGGGGTAGAAGTGGATTCATGCCTTTCCCAAGGGCATTAATGTGTTCCAGCTGGAGTTTGAATACAGTTTGATAATTCCATTCTCTGTGCCATTAACCTCCACTTTTTGCAAATTTCAAGAATGCTATGGTCTAAATAGTTAGTTTTTCAAATTCAAAATTCTTCCATTCTTTTTGTAAGGATCTCCAGGATCATACCAAGTGTTCCAGTGGTTAAGACTACAATCATCCACAACTTCTTGATTCTTAGGGGTAAAGGTTTTACTCTCAAATTTATGGGTAACATTTACCCAATTGTTTGGGCCTAGCTTAAGAACAGCTTACATGTATTATCTTCCCTTTGTTCCGGTTGTTTTTCTTTTATGAATTCTCTCCTTTATTTTTTATTATTAAACATTGTATGGCTTACACCATTTTTAACATGAGGTCTGCCCAGGAGTGCACAAATTTCAGACAGTTTAAAATGGCAAAGGCCCCATGATGTTTAAAAATAATCAGAATTCATGTAAGCCATACTTCCGTAAAAATGGCAGAAAGTAAGTGCCTAGCTTTATAGTTACATTGTAAATAGAACCCCCATTGTAAAACCTTTTAAAATAATTTTTCTCAAAACTAACAAATTTATGGATGGTTTGAAAGATTGATTGAAAGGAAAAAATATTTTTCTTACGGGAGAACAGCGTTACAAGTAAAACTTAATCTTTGCCTTCTTCCAGATATTTACCCAGCTTTTCACTCTCTTTCAATTTCTCTCAGTAATCTATGTGTCACCAACTATTTGACAGCGTTTCGTGTCTTTGTTGATAAGAATTAGGTTTGGTCACCTGGCCTAGTTTGGGTGATCCGTCGGAATATCAAAGTCCAAAATAACCTCACTCATACCATTCTAAAGGACACTTTCTAGTTTGTGCTTAACCCATTTATGAATGATTGTCGCTATCCAATTATGGCTGTTTTGGGACTAAGTTGCCTAGAAATTGTGTTTTACCCCTAGAAAACGGTTCTATGCGAAAGATATTTCACTAGGGCAGGTGTTAAACTATATTTCCAAAGAGTTCCAAATGGGATTTTTGGGGTCCAGCCAAAAACTAACATCCATAATTTTAAAGTATGGAAGACTAAAAAGGAAAAAAAAAGATTAAGTTGCATTTTCTTTTTCTCGACAACTAAGAACTCAATTCATGGTGATATTTTTTTTTTTTTTTACAATAAATCATTTATACTAAAATATATACTTGTATAATTTATCCATACATAAACAATCCCATAATTTTGTGGTCCCATTAAAACATAAACAAAAATTAATCAGGGGAGAATTGTAACTTATTTTTCATTAACTGCAAGTTACTCAGCAACAATGACCTACTTTTAGCCATAGTATGCTTACCTTTTTCTTGGCGAAGGCCTTTGTGGAAACTAACTGGAAACCCGCCCCATCAGGTGGGTTTTCAGCTAGTAGAAGAAACGGTAAATCCTCTCATGTCTCCAAATAGATAGCATTTGCTATTTTGTTTTCTCTTGTATGTTTTGGCTTTGATGTACGAGATCTGTCCGGAAAGTATCCAACCATTTAATATAAATTAAAATAATAGCCTACCTAGGGCAATGACACCATAGTCCTTCAGATTATTCCTCTTGTGAACCCATACACTTATCTCATCATCCTTTCCACTTTTCAAAATGGTCTGCGAAGTTCTCTTTCAAGATTGCCATCAGCTGCCTCGCTGCATTCTCCTTAATCCGAAATCTACTTTTCAACGGCGATCTTAGCTTTGAGAAAAGCCAGAAATTGCAGGGAGCTAATCTGGACCGTAGTGGGGCTGACAGACCTGGGTGAAGCAATGTTTTGCACAAGGTGGGAAGAATGGGAATGGTGAATGCAACGATTACACAATATACAAGCTCACTCAATGGCATTCAATGGCATCTCACTGATAACTGAGTAACCCCAAGAGAGAGTGTCTGTTCAAAAATGTGCAGTAAGGTCCCCTCTGGTTGCTAAGTTATATCAAGGCCATGCAACCAGTTCTCAAGATATTCAAAATGGTTGGTTCTTTTCCAAACAGGCCTCTTAGTACAATAGGGAGGTGCAGCATGGAGGATGGACTCCAGGCACCAGGCTTAAGTTAATTGACTTTTAATTGTTATTGACTTCCAGCCCCAAAGGGCCAGAAACCAGAAAGTTATATCTTTACAATAACTATAAAATAGTCAGAAACCTGCTTCATGGTTGAGATAATTATATATTTCCAACAAGTGCCAGAGGTTAGTGTTTCGGTCCAGGTAAAAAAAAAACAGGATTTCAAATGCTGATTTTCTTGGTAGGTAAGCGCTCTCCATTTGAGATATTGGTGCAACAAAATTTTACTACCCTGATTTCCAACCCCCACTATCTGACCTCATACCATTATTAAGCTAAGCTTAGTAAATATCAAAATTATCATAAACTTTGAAGTACAATGAAACCTACCTTTTTTTTCTATGTAGAAACACAAGGTGATCAGTCCGTTCTTTCAGTTCATCTGTTTCTTCTTAAGTATTAGCATTAGTTAGTGGCTTTAGTATTGGTTAGTAGTTGAGACAATAGGGAGGAGTGTGGTTAGCATTTAGAAGATTTAGCTAATCTTTAGATATGGCCTGATTTAGGAGATGCCAAATAGGTGCGACCAGCCTTGTCCACGAGTTGACTCTGACTGGTGATTTTACCTTAAAGCAAATTTGAGATGCTGATGTTGACGCCAAGGTCAACTGTCTAGACAAGCAGGAAGTGCTTCTAAAAACAGCACAAGCCAACTCTTGTCATCCTGAAGTTATGACAAAAACCATAGATGGAGAAAAAGAAATATCCAATTTCCAGTACCATTGCCATTAAGAAGCAATAAGAGTTTAAAAATCTTAATGGCAATGCATGCAAGTGTAAAAAAAATATATAAATATCTGAGAAAAATTAAGTCAGTCAACTTTCATGTTTCATTCGCCCTTCATTCACTCCTAGTTTCATTCACCCCCAAAATAATTTCATTCACCCTTTCATCAGTTTAAGAAGCACTGGTGTATACAACTGAAAAAAATTAAGTAATAGGATTCTCAGTCCCTTGTACCCCCTTCTAGTAAAAAAAA
>VCCN01002889.1:641234-654017 GCA_006491835.1 Architeuthis dux
GTGTCAAATTTGCTGTCGTGGGGAGGCAAATAAAGAGAAAGTTGCTCTCGAAGTTCTATTACGAATCATGTGACTGTGGATATCTTTGGATCATTGGAATCTTTTACAGAAAGCAAGTGAACCGAAAATGTCATTTCAGCTTCATTAAGAATTTGAGGGGCAAACAATTGCTTTAGAAAATAATCAAAAGAGGGCAATAGGTAAAAAGGGTTGAGACACCTTGGCCTAGAGCAATGGTTGGTATCTTGTTTTCAGGCCACTGATAGTTAGATCAATGCTCTTGCGGTGCTCCACAAATGTGGCCTTGTGTCAGACTAAAAGAGAATAAATCTTGTAAAACATGGGTATCCCCAGAATGTCAATATTAATAATCCTAAAAGTCAAGGCTGGATTAAGCTATTGTGGGGCCTGTAGCATATGTTATAAAGGGGCCCTCAATTAAGAGAATACACATAAATATTAAAACACATACACTTTTTTACTTGCAAAGTAATTAAATCTTTTCATTTGCTATACAGCCAGATAGTACAATAAATATGCCTGACATTTCAGTAATAGTATTACTTTGTATTCATTTTAATCATTGTGCAGTGGCTGTGACTTCATTTTCAAATACCTTTGTATTTATGTATCATATATGTATCCTATAGATACTACACTTCCATTAATTACTGTACTAAAATAACAACTCCAGGTGATAATTGGCTAAAGTCGTTAACCCTAAACACCCAGTCGTTCACAAAAGTTGAGGGCAGTATAGTACTATAGTATAAGAGCAATTTTAGAATCACTGAATCGGAATTGATAGCTTGCAAGCATTTAGCTTGTGGCCCTCAAAATTATGGGCGCCCGTAGCATATGCTAATTTTGCTACGTAGTTAATTATGGACTGCTAAAAGTGATTCAGAATGTCAATATCTCTTGATCCCTTTGCTTGTTCAGCCCACAACACTACTTTGATAAGGTTGGCTTTCTTCCAGGACTCTTTGTACTCTGACACCTTTACATTATTAAGCCTCTCACCTGTTAAAAAGCCTCAAGATCATTCGAATGTCCATCAATTTTTCTCTGATCAAGGGTTGGAATATGGGGAAGGGTCATGCTTCAATAGTTTTTTTCTTCTTCAAGATGATTATAGTGAAAACAAACTGGAAAAAAAAGGAGTGGACATCAGTTTATTTTACTAGCTGTTTATGATATCACAGGTAGCAATTATTAAACAAACTTGACAAATCTTTCATTCACTCAAATGACGACGCAAATAGAGAACCAGCAAATTCTGAGGGTGGCGAAAAATGAAACAATAGTCGCAGTTGTATTTTATCACCGACTGAACACTGTATATATAGGCAAGGTTTCAGCTTTTCTTATTGCTGCCCACTGACTTTACTGCTACTCCACCACTCTCCTGCTACACTGTATATATAGGCAAGGTTTCAGCTTTACTTTGATGACCTTGGCTTTCTTCAAAGCCTCTTTTTGTACTCTGACACCTGTACATTAATAGGCCTCTCACCTGTCAAGAAGCCCCAGATCAGTGATTCTGAATGTGGGGTCAACATCCCATTAGGGGGAAATTTGAATATTCTGGGGGGGGGGGGTGAAGAGCCAAAAGTGTTCTGCGGCTCAAAACTGAGTTGTGTTAACTCTTTCCTCCCTAACAGCCAAATTTTCAGTGATTATTCCCAATGTATCACTTTCAAATCCAGTGAAATAAAATCATGGAAAGGTTAATTGAAAAAGGTATTATTATTGATTGATTGGTATTGTTATGATTTAAATCTGCGTATGATTTAGTAAATCTTTTTTGTTGCCTGTAAAATAATGCAAATATGAGATCACACTTCTACACGTGATCAGGGCAGGAGTGAAATTTATTATCACGCCTAGAGGTGTTATCAGGGAAGAAAGAGTTATGGATCAACTGATTAATTCCTAATTATACAATTCTATTAATTACTAATTTTACTATAGATTCCATAGTAATTAATTCTTAATATTAAATAATAATAATAAATAACTAGCATTCCAAGGGAAATTATGAATCACTGCCACCCATATATGCTGTGTTGGGGGTGATCATTTAAAAGTTGGAAAAAAAAGAGGTGATCAATGAATAAGTTATTTCTCTCACCTTTTGTTGGGCTGTGAGCACTAAAACTGGTCTGAATTTTCAAAAGGACAAGCAGGCAAAAACTAGTGACCAATTTAGCATAAACTTATATTGCATATTGAACTCCCCTCTAAAAACCTATTTAGGTGGGGAATTTTCAAAAAACAAAAAAACATTTTCCCTACTCATTGTGTGTGCAAAATTTCAGGTTTCTACTATGAACAGTTAGGGCTGGTCGAAGTCCGGATACATAGATAGATACATAGATACATATAAATGTCAGAACACGTGAATAACCTAACTCCGCAATAAATCAGTGTTATGGATAGCAGCGATTAATAAACCCAGCGATAAACCAGTGTTGTGGGTAATGGTGATTAATACACCCAGCAATAAACCAGTGTTGCAGATAGCGATGATTAATAAACCTAGCAATAAACCAGTGTTGCAGATAGTGGTGATTAATAAACCCAGCAATAAACCTGTGTTGCAGATAGCAGTGATTAATAAACCCAGCTGCAAATAGTGGTGATTAATAAACCAGTGTTGCAGATAGCAGTGATTAATAAACCTAACAATAAACCAGTGTTGCAGATAGCAGTGATTAATAAACCCAGTGATAAACCAGTGTTGTGGGCAGCAGTGATTAATAAATAAAATGATATGGTAATTGCCTTGTTGTTTCACACAATAAAGAAATTGCAAACATTTTAATAAGTGACCAAAAGTTCATACATCAGTATTTTCTTTCCAAAGAATTTGTTTCTTTACAGATATCTACCCACTTAAGATGAGGAGAGTTTTTTTTTAAAAGTTTGTCAGTATTCAGAGATATATTATATATATATTTTTTTAACCATTAATCCATCTGTTCTAAATGTCCATTAACTGTTTCAATTTTTTTGTGTCCGGGCGTTGGAATACAGGGAAGGGTCATGCTTTAACTTGCCATTTTTTTTACTTAATAAAATCTGAATGTAGTTTTTTCTTCTTCAAGATGATTATTGTGAAAACAAACCAAAAAAAGGGAGCATTTATTTATTTTGCTAGCTGCTTATTGTATCGCACATATTAAGATTTATTAAACAAACATCAAAATTTTCATTCGCTCTAATGATTACACAAGATACAGCAAATTCTGGAGGTAGCTAAAAATGAAACAATAATCACAGTTGTATTTTATCATCGATTGAACCCTGTATATACAGTATCGCCAATAAAGTGGTGATTAATAATAAAAAAAACTGCAATAAACCTGTGTTACAACCTTACCACATTTTAATAGAAAGTTAATTGTCTTCTAAACCAAATATAGCAGGTTCTTATTATTTCTAGTAGAAAATTACACAATCAGAATGGATATTATCAGGTATTATTTATGACCAAACTCTGCAGCATTGAAACTCTTTTGTCAAAAATATTTTTTCGTAGGGAGTACACCCTTACGAATATTTTTGGACTGTAACATATTCATATTTTTTCAGTGCTGTAGAGTTTGGTCATACATAATACCTGATAATATCCATTCTGATTGTGTAATGTTCCACTAGAAATAATAAGATCCTGCTATATTTGGTTTAGAAGACAATTAACTTTCTATTAAAATGTGGTAAGGGTGTACTTATTTATACTGTATAGGGAAGGTTTCAGCTTTTTTTTTTATTGCTGCCCAGTGACGTTACCACTACTCCACCACTTCCCTGCTTAGCTTTAGTCATCTTCTGCACAAACAAACTGAATATTTCTTGTCTATAACTTTGAGAAGAGTCATTAACATACCAACTTTTGTTTGGACAATCTAATCTCTTCTTCCCATCTTTGTTGTTGACACAAAAGAAAGAGACTGATAGGAGAGACTCTCTTTCCCTACGGATATTACATTTTACACCTGAAGACGGCCGTAGAATGAATCAGCCAAAACGTTGTCAAAAACAAAGATTGGAAGAAGAGATTAGATTGTCTGTACAAAAGTTGGTATACTTTCTTTTGATCAAATCAGCATTTTTGTGTAAATTTTCAGTTTTCACTCATTCTTGTAATTGTTTGACCTTATTTTGAGAGCTTATAATAGACAAAAACCACCAACTGCTCACAAACACGTTACATGGGTGGGGCTTTGATTTAGATGTTAACATTAGTTTTTCAACCAAATTGCTAGATTCTTTCAACACAGAATGAAAGAATTAATTTCACGATAGGTTTTGTCATTGTCTATAATCTGTATAATAATGATCCAATTTATGTATGTTTGTATGTTTGTTACCATAACATCGGAGCAGTATTTTTATTAGCGCAATACCATTAAAATGCTTTAACTAGGAGAATAAAGCAATTTCCAGTCCAATTTGCAATTATATAATAATAGTGTGGGATTAAGTGTTCGCGTTCACCTCGATAATCTATATTATAATGATCCAATTTCTCATGGGAGATAACTCCAGGTATATTAAATGCTAATTAAACAGTAATTTGCTGTATTCATTTATTTAATTGCTAATTCTACAAATAGGAAGTGAATTGGCAGTGAGCTTGATGGCCACTGAAGGCAGCCTTTAAGCGAATAATAGTAATTATTACAAATTTGGAAATAGTGGTTATCAATGAATAAGTTACTTCTCTCGCTTTTTGTTGGGTTGTGATCACTAAAAAAGGTCTGAATTTTCAAAAAACAAGCGGGCACAAACTAGTGACCAATTTAGCAACTTACATTGCATATTGAAACCCCTCTAAAAACCTATTATGGAGGGAATTTTCAAAAAACAAAAAAACATTTTCCCTACTCATTGAGGGGAGTGTGAGTGCAAAATTTCAAGTTTCTATTATGAACGTTTAGGACAGGCGAAGTCCGGATACATAGATACATATAAATGTCAGACCATATGAATAACCTAAACCCAGCAACAGTGATTAAACTAGTCTGTTATGGGTAGCGGAGATTAATATTCTTGACAGATAAACTTGTGTTACATTTGAACTAATTCTTATTGTCCCCAAAAATACATTACTTTCTGAACAACCTCATACTTTCCTTCATGCTTTTTTGCGTTTTTCTTCCTTCGCCTGCTCTCAGTTGATCTGATTTTAATACTAAAAACTCTGACAATCAGAATTTACCTATTTTTTTTAATTACCATATATTCTTGAATATAAGACAAGGTTCTTTTTACTAAAAAAATGACCCAACATCAGCAGTTCGACTTATACTCAGGTCAGTCAAAAATGGCCAATACTTTTGCCTATATGAATACAGCATCGATAGACACAATGCATATTAGCAAACGATAAAACCCATTGTTGTAACTATTTCATTATCATGGTTTTGTATGGAATGCTATGTAGGTAGTATACGGTACATTATGTAATATCTTTTTAAAATAATTTTTTCAGGTAGATTCGTCATCACTGATGATAATTTCATTTTTAATGCATGAAAACAATGATCGATATGTTGAAGATGAAAGAAATTCATGCTTCGGTGACAGCTGACCAAGTGCCATATATATAACAGTGGATTCATCAGAAGAGGATATCTTTCATGTCAACGTTATGGCAAAATAATGGACTCCGGCTTATATTCGAGTCAGTCTATCTTCTGAAATTTTCTGCTCAATTCCGAACTCGTCTTACATTCAAAAATATACGATATTACAGCAGGGAGGTTTCATTATTTTTCTCAGAAACTCAACTGGATCTCTTAGTCCCATTTATTGGCCAAGTAGAAAAGTGCGACAAGTCATTCTCTTGACTGTGTGGAAGCGGCTGTTTATGTAGTGAATATATTGAGAGAAATTATGCATTCATGTACTGAAATCAATTTATAATTGATAACAAGTCTCTTTGATGCTGTTCACTCTTTGAAAAACCTTGAAGATAGAAGATTAAGGATAGATGTGGCCTTTTTGCAAGACTTGCTAGATAGAGAAGTGACCAGCATTTCATGGGTGGTAACATCTCAGCAACTTGCTGATTGCCTCATCAAGAGAGGTGCATGCACAGAGCGACTCAGAGCCGCTGTTAGTAGAGACTAGTGGATTACACTTGGCATATATTTGCATGTGTATTACTTACACATCAAAAATATCAGAAATAAAAAGTTGAGATGTGTTAACATGGGTTATTGCCCTTGAACTGGAAATTATAAAAGGGTATTATCTTATGTTAACAGGATACTTATCTGCCCTTGAATTGGGGTATTGACAACATACAACCAAAGGAAAGGTGTTATTTACAACATTATATTTTATTTTCATTCAGTTTTTAGTTAGTGTACAGCGTTGACAGAGGTATGCATTGTCTGAGTACTTTCTTGTTTAATAACTGTATTAAATGCAAATAAGAAACAAAATATAAAGTTAAATTGATTTTCAAAGCCATTTTGATCTGTACAATCCCAGTGAATTCTGCTAGTCACCCAATAATTATTCATTACATTTTGGACATTAACATTCAAATATTTTTCACTTTTCTTTCAGGATGATGAGCGGGCACAATTCTCAGGGTCAAAATGGACCCTCCCTGCCTAACGGAGATCCCAATGGCCGAATGAATAACAACCGTATACCCACATTAAGAATCCAAGCGGAGACCCCTTTGCCTACCAACTCCAATCAAACAACTCCAATACCTCAACCAGGAGAGAAAACTGTGCAGTTGCCTCCCTTGGCCACTTCTCGGCAAATTGTGAACTCTGGTAAACTGAGGTCTATTACCAACACTCCCAGAGAGCACAATCTGCCTTACAACATCCTGCAAACCACCAGAGGTAATACCAATAATTACAATGGATCAAACTGTACACAGCCCACTACATATTCAAGACTTGGAAAAAACAGTAAGAAATCTTTTTTTTAAACTTAGAAGTTTTCTTTCCATTTACTGGGGAAATAAGAAATAAGCCAGTCCATATTTGAAAGAATATATTATCAAGATTATACTTTTTAAACCCTATCCAGTAACAAGGGGTAGGTAATTAAAAATTAGAACTTTTTAACAAGTAGAACCACTTTTCAACACAATGGGTTGTTTTACTTAAATAACTATTACATTGATGCAAATTTCCAGCATTTTGGGATAAAATATTTTTATAAATTCATAGCATTATTCAGTCATCAAAGAATTCTTTAAGAAAATCTTTTATATCTTGTACTTGTTGGAATTGCTGATTGGACCAGGAATCTTGCATGGAGCAAAACAAGTGATAGTCTAAAGGTGACAGGTCTGGAGAATATGCCACATGTAGAAGAACTTCCCATCCCAGCTCCATGATCATTTGCTGTATCACAATGGCCCTTTCCCTTCCAATGTGTTATTCAAACAAGCCAATTGTTCACTATAGTTTTGTGTAGCAACAGTTTTTCTAGTTTCCAGCAATTTATAATAAAGAATTCCTTTTGTATCCCAACAAACTGTGAACAACTTTTTCCCCTTTAGATTTCATTGAGGTTGAGATGTTGAAGTCTCCAATCTTGACACAATTTTCTTCATTTTGGATTCTCTTAATGCATTTTTCCTTGCCAGTGATTATCTTGTCCAAAAATTACTTCTTTCTGCTCAGCAAAAATAAAAAACAAGTGTTTAAATGCTGACTGGTATTATTTTTCATAAGTTTATGTGAAACCCATTTCCCTAGCTTATGAATTTTTACCAAAGCTTTTAATTGATGTACAACAGTTGACTAATCTTTTTGCATGTTCACGTGTTGTTTGTGCTGAATTTTCTTTCAAACGTTCCTCCAATTCATCAGTTTTTAACCTCTGAGTCCATCCAGAGCATTCTTTGTCCATTAGTTCAAAATCTACTTTTTAAAATTTTGCAAACATTCCCAACACATGTTTGTACTTACTGGATCATTACCATAAGTGATCTATTGCCTTCTGCTTTTGCTGCACTTTTTTCAGCCATGATTTTCACACAAAATAAACTCAAGTTATCACTTTTCCACAAACAATTCTTAAAGATATTTTCTATAGTTTTGAGAAGGGTCATTAACATTCAAATAGTTCTTTTCTATAGTTTTGAGAAGGGTCATTGACATTCAAATAGTTCTTGCGAGTGTTTAACCGACAAGACAAGGACAAAGAAACATCCGAATCATACGTCATAAGGGTTACCTCCCTTGAAATTAAAAAACTTCTGTTTACCCCATCACATTCGGATATTACACCTGAAGAAGGCCGAAGAATGGATCAGCCGAAACGTTGCGTTAACAACACAAACAATAAGGAGTTTAATCGTCCAAAGAACTATTTGAATTCTTAAAGAGTATACTCACACAAGCCATGAAGAGCTAAGTAAACTTCAAAAACATTTCTACGGTTTAACATGATGCAAAATATGGTGGTGGGAATTTTTGCATCAATCTAATAGATTCACAGCTAAGGTTGGAATTTTTTAAATACATAAATATGCCAGGATAGCCGAGTCAGTAAATGCATGGAGAATGAATTTGGCGAGCCGAGTTCAAATTCCAGCTAGGATAGTTTGTGATCACTACACACTAATGCCCTTGGGAAAGGCATGAATCCCCCCCCCCCGGTACTGACATCCAGATATGCTATAGATAGATACCCATAGCATGGGAGGTAATCCATTATCATCAACAGTGAGTGATGCCTCTTAGGGTGTTTGTCGCCTCTGAGTGTAATTCATATATCGCAAACAGACTGAGTAAGTAGTAATGTGATAAGTAGAGCCCAAGCAGGGACAACTGAAACCATAGCCAGCATAAGGCATTGAGAGAGAGAGAGAAAGAGAGAGAGAGAGAGAATTACACCAGATAAAAAAAACAATATTCTTGATCACACTGTCTACAAACTGATCAGCTAATTTGTCTAACCAACTGAGCGCAATCTGAAAATATATTTCCTTTAATAATGATCAAACTTTGAACAAATAAACCAGGAATATTTCATAAATTACAAATATTTTGTTCCAGAATTAGAACTTGTACAACGAGTGCTGTCCTGATAGCAAGACCAGACTGTTGGTGTTTATGGGGACCAGCTTAGTGGGAGGGAGATGGGTAGATCTAAATATTAGAAGCTTCTTTAGCCATAACTGGCACTCATCAATGACTGCAGTCTTACAAGCTAGTGAAAAAAAAACATCTAGCCCAATTTGATGATGTCTCGTTTGGGGCTGACATCTAGGCTGAGTTTATTCAAGCGGAACATTTATAGGTGAAATATTTGAATACCATAGTCAAAATATTTACATACAAATATGAAGAGGGTCCAAAAAGGCCTGATGAAAAACAAATCAAGATAAACAAGCAAAAAATATGATCTAAAAATGTCACAAAAGATCCTGGAGTCTAGACATTGTGAAAACTCTTCTGTTTAAAAATGGCTAAGCCTTTGTTTCTTTGTGGAAGCTTTCGTTTATAACTCTGGAAATTGTTCAGCTGGTAATAACTGCAATGAAAACCTGAAAAGTTTTGATTTCTGTCTATTAAAATGAAGAGACAATTTGGAAGGCCATAAAAAATGGTGTACAAATGAGTAATAAACTATAAAAATGAAAAATATTGAAAAATATTTTCAATTTCAGTGTTCTAGACATTATAAATTATTAAAATTCTAAAACTTTTTTTTTTTAAATTTTACAATTAACATTTTTATGCACGTAGTTCCACTTTGTGTATTCTAATGTACAAATGAGATTTATTTATTTAATTTTATGGCCTTCCGAATTGTTTCTTCATTCTAATACTGTCAGATGAATTATAATCCACATCAATGCACTAGTCATTTCAGTCTATGCAACATATTCATGGAAAAAATAAAAAGGAGGTGCAGAATGGCATAACGGTTACTGGCACGGAAAATAGAATTGGCCGACCAAGTTCGAGTTTCGTTTGAGGCTGTTTATGTTTACTTGGCACTATTACCCTTGGGAAAGGTATGAATCCCCTTCTGCCAGCTATGGGTAAATAGCAGGGCAGTTGGAGCCCTTTAGCCCTGTAAGGCAGTCCATCTAAGAGACGGTTACTCTGACAGAAAAAAAGGTCCCAAATCCAGGTAAAGGAGGAGGAGGAACCGACTGACAGAAAAAAACCTACTGCTTGGCAGTTTCCATAACTGGTCCCAAGCCCAGGTAAAGGGCTAGGAGCTAACAACTCCACCCTGTATAAACCTACTTGCTGCTGAATCCATAGCAGAGTGCTTGCAGCCCTATGCTCCACAAGGAATCCACAGGGATAAACACACACTGTGCTCCACTAAGACTCAGTTTGGTTAATTATTTTTTTTTTTAAATGGGTTTTTGTCAACAAAAAAAATCTTTATATACAGGTAGGTAGGGCGTTCCTATAAAATATGCGTTCATAGGCCAAAATGGCAAAGAAGCAATTGACATCAATATATATGGGGAGAAATTCTGTGCATTCCCAGACCCAAAAATAATTTCCTTCTAGGTCTACCAGTTTTACATTATGTGTAACATCTTTACAGGCTCTTAGGCATTTTCTGATACCTTAGTACACATCTTGATAACAGATGCACAAAATAAATCTAAATAAAGCACAGATGCTCACAAACACAGTCCAAAGCATCTTGAGGTCTTTCATAAAAGCATAGTGGTGTAAAGCGAACTTTCGTAAAGTGGGGGGGATACCTGTACCTTTTGCATAATGTTATTTTGTTAGGGATACAATGGCAGCTAACTAGGTCATTACAGATCTATTAAATTTATTCTATTGTGTTTTAGAGTATAAATTATTCAACATAAAAATTGTCAATTATGTTAACCTTTAGCACTCTGTAGGCAACTTTGTTCACTGAGCAAAAAGTTTGCCCTGCCACTGCAGGCAACTCTGATCACCAGTTTGTTTTGTCGGTTTTGTTGCCATGTCAATTTCAGTCATACATGAATAGACATACAAGTTACAGGCTTTCAAAGTTACTAAGTACACAAAATCATGGCACCCTTGAAAAAGAATACAGTGCCAATTTTAATTTGAAGGGCAAAAAAGGAAACATTCATTTCATGTAACTAAGCAGAACTAAAATTCAAATTTTCCAACATCTGCAACACTGACTGTACCCCAACTTCTCTTCTCCCTGAACTTTTTAATCACTACTTACCTGATAGAAGTAAATTTACCTTGATTTATTTTTCATTAGATGAAGCATTGTCAACCATTATTAACTTTGGACTAGTATTTCTTTCATCTTAATTTTAGTTGCTTTATTTACACTAGTAGCATTAGTAGTTTTATCTTATTAGATGAAGCATTGTCAACAATTATTAATCTTTGACTAGAAGTACTGGCAGCCATGAGTCGGGTAATGAAATACGTGGAAGAGGCAGACAAGCAACATTGTAAAGAAAAATTAAATAGGAAGAATTAACTGATATGCTATATCATCTAGTATGAACAGCGGAATGAGATACAATCTATCCAGCGTTTTGTACCAGCCCAGACAAGGTTTGGCCAGAAAACTATGAGGATGAGCAAAGCTTTTATATAAGTAATAATATGAGTTTTATATAGTAAATCAAATCCAAAGTCACAAAGTATGTACGGGTTCACATTAAGATTAAATTTTGTGAGCCTGGGCAAGGCTTGGGCAAGGCTTGGGCAAGGCTTGGGCAAGGCTGCTGGGAGCCCATGTAATGCCAGTGAATCTACACCTATGGATTGAATAACGGGTTCGGTTAGAAATTCCCAGAAGGTTACAAACTAGACAGACACCTGACGAAGGCCGGAGTGTGCAACGACCAAAATGTTGTGATGATAACAACCAAGATGAGGACACTAGTTCAAGTTAATCAGCATAGTATACTGCTGACTCTGAGAGTTTCATTATTTTTAAGTGGGTCCTAAAGTACCACCACACTGGCCAATCAAAGCTCAGGTTAGAAAAAATCTACTTATATAATATGCAACATGATGGTCTATATTTTCTCTCTGTAACATTTGTTAAGGGAGAAAACTATTAAATGCTAATTATAGAGTAATCTCCCTTACTTATTTAATTTATTTCTGTTTTGTTTTTTTGCAAATGCATAAAGAATCTGGGTTTATTCTGGTTGAACACAAACAAGAAAAGTGCAGAGCAACATAATGTTTTTGAAATTCTTTTAGTATAGAGCAATTGCAAAATTATAGTGTATGCCGGTGTATAAGTTGACTTTTTAAGCATCAAGTATTTTTCTAATGGATTATATTAGTCTATTTAGACCCCATGAAGTTGTCACTCTGATGGTCACAATGCTTCCTTATATTGGAGAGTCGACTTATCCGATGAATATTGGACTAAACTAGAATTAACACCTTAGTTTTGGGGTCGGCTTATATACCGGCATATACAGTATTTAAATACTTCTGACATTTTTTGATGGCATGGGTAAATCTAACCAATCAGTTTTTGCAACACATGACTTCTTCTGAGGCACACTTTTCCAGTATAAAAAGGACTCAAGTTTATCAAGTCTTTCAAATTAGTTCAGCAAATGATTCACAAACATATATCTTCACGAGCAGTTTCTGGGTAATTCTTTTCATCCTGGGTTTCTTCAATTCTCAACTTGTCTGCATCGACCTCAAAAAAAAATCTATTTTTATAGAGCTTTAGAACTCACATTATATTGAAATATCACATACAACACATTTGAAACATGTTTTTAATAGACTCCTAGACAACGCTTAATTTCAGTAGCTGATATGC
>VCCN01002889.1:654142-666072 GCA_006491835.1 Architeuthis dux
CACGAATCTGATGCATTTTCAACATCAAAACTTTACAGGTATGCTATCATGAACTCTAGTTAAATTGTTATAACACTAACTCAACTAAAACAGGCTATTGCTTTGAATAACACAGTGTTCCTCATTGTTATTTTAACAGCTTTCATCTTTTTCTAGTAACTACATGTTAATTCCAGTAAACTCCTTCTGGAGCATAGGGCCGCATTGCAGTTTCAGTAGCAGTAGGTTTAACAGGGTGGAGTTACTAGCCCCACACCCAAGCTGTAGGTTTTTTTTCAGTCAGAGTAACCTTCTCTTAGATGGACTGCCTTACAGGGTTAAAGGGCTCCAACTGCCCTGCTATTTACCCATAGCTGAGGGTAGAAGTAAATTCATACCTTTCCCAAGGGCATTAATGTGAAGTGAATGCAAGCAGCCTCAGCCAAAACTCAAACTCTGTTTGCCAATTCTGTTTTCCATGTCAGTAACTGTTACGCCACTCCATTCCTCCCACTAACTACATACTACTATTGTTCACCCCTTCATTGGTAAGCTTAGTACTTCCACTTGGTAACTTCCTTTCTGGTACTACTTTAGAGCACAGAACACAAATCCACAATACTAAAGAACCCAGTGAGAATTGAACTCACTAGCAATGGCTTGCAAAAAGTTGTTGGCTAACAATTACTATCTGATAGGTTAGCTCTAGGGTTCTTGATGCCCTAGGCATACTTTAAAGTATAGTATAATCTTATTAGAAACTGTCAACCAAAACTGTCACCAAAACAGTCAATATAGGTTTCTTCAGTTTTTAAGTTGGTCTGGCTGACTGACTATGTATGTATGTATCATGCATACAGACCACACCAATGGAGGTGAAATTTAAACATTTACTCCTTATTATATCTATGTTTTTTTAGTTTTTTTAAAATCTCCCCTCCCCCCAATAGGTTTTGAAATAATAAAAATAAAAAGTTTATTACAATAATCAGGTAAAAAAAAACAGTTATGACACAGAATTTCAGATCATCATTTGATGAATATAACAGATTTATTATTATAACAATAAAGGCAAGTCCTACTGCCTCAGATACATGATAGGTATCCCCTAGCACTTGGTGCCCTAGGCGGCAACCTATGTTGCCAGTACCATGGGCCGACCCCGACTCTGGTAGGGGCTTCAGTTAAAATGTTGAGAATGAATCTTCTCATTTGGATGTTTGCATGAGCCTCTCTATAGTTAAATTGAAGAATTTGATAGAAATTTAAACTATGAAAATGAAAAAGATTTAATATTTCAGTGTTCTAGACGTTATAAAATATTAAAATTTTAAAACTTCAGAATTTTTTAAAAACCTTAAAATTTTAAAATTAACATTTTTATGAACGTAGTTCTGCCTTGTGTATTGGTGTATGTCTTCTGATGTACATGTTACAGCTGTTTAGGCCATTTTCAACATCCTGACTTCAATAGAAATTTAAACTTTTGTAACCGATGCTCAAAGGGATCTGTGTGGGTTTTGTATTGTCTACTTTAATTCATTATATTGTTAATAAGTGCATGGATGTATTAGTCTTAAGTTGTCCAAATTTCTAAGATCAGTGGTCCTTAACCACATGGCTGTGGACCAGTACCGGACCACAAAGCATGTGCTACCGGGCCATGAGGAAACATTATGATTTGGTGATATTCCTTGTAAAATAAAAACAAATTTATTTCCTTGTATTCATTAGATAAACCCATTGACATTTCACTTATATTCTGGTCGTGATTTACACCACCTTCTGTCTTCGGCCAGTCCGCAAGAATATTATCAATATTAAACCAGTCCACGGTACAAAAAAGGTTGGGGATCTCTGCCTTCGATGAAGTTTTGTTTATTCCTGTTGACTCCTTGTGGAGTATAGGGCTACAACCACTCTGCTTTCAGTAGCAAGTAGGGAGTTTCTAGCCCCATGCCTAATCCTCCTACTTTACCCAGGCTTTGGACCAGCTATAGCAACTGCCAAGCTGTAGGTTTTTTCTGTCAAAGCTCACTTAATGTCTTCTCATGGCAGTGTCTGTTCACGCATGCACAATAAGGTCTACTCTGATCAGATGCCAAGTTATACCAAGGCTGCACTGTCAGTTCTCAAAATGGCTGGATACTTTCCATATATATATTAACCTCCGCCATGTCATACTAGCATACCTTTCTATCTCATCCCTCCATCTTGTGTCTGGTCTTTTCCACATTTGCTGTCCCTTGGGCACCTATCTGTTAACCTTTTGCTACATGTATTGTCCTTCTTTCTTGTTAAGTGTCCATCCCATCTCCATTTTTGTCTCTTGATTATTTCTATGATGTCTATTACTTTGACTCAATTCTGAGTTTGTTTTCAAGTGGTTCTGTTAGTTTCCATGTTCCGCATCCGTAAGTCATAGCTGATGTTATGCATTCATTGTATACTTTATATTTTAAGCATATTAGCAAGGTGCATTTCAATATGTCTCTATTTTGCTTGATGCTTTCCAACTAATCATTATACCTCTAACTTTATCACCTGTCCTAGGTAAATATATTCCTTAACCTCTTCTAA
The DNA here is from genome assembly GCA_006491835.1 of Architeuthis dux. NCBI lineage: Eukaryota > Metazoa > Mollusca > Cephalopoda > Oegopsida > Architeuthidae > Architeuthis > Architeuthis dux. The sequence continues at coordinate 656,702 of VCCN01002889.1, forward strand.
GTCTTCACCCTCTATTCTTATGGTCTTTTTCAGGATGTTATTATTTAACATTACCTTTTTCTTAATCTGTTCATCGTTAACCCTATTTTTTAGCTTTCCCTTCTTAAATCACTTAAATTAATAAAATCATAACCTTTATCATCTTCAGGTGTTCTTAATATTGTTGTTCTTACACATTACCCACCTGTCAACTTCGCTCTTCAGATAAACCTTGTTGACTGTGCACTTCATATAATCATCTGTAGCACTAACTGTTGGCCACATATCAGAGATGGTCAGCTCCATCTGTCAGCAAGAAGACTTTTTTTCTTCATCTTCATTCAGATGCGCAGTACTGCCAGCCCAAATACTTAACTACATTCACAAGTACTAATTAACCAGAGGAAAGCAGTCGACCAGTGCTTCACTAATTGATGATGTACTTAATCGTAAATTTGTTGACACTTGGAGATGATCAGAAAAGGTTTTCTTCGTCCAAAGTGGTAGTGCACTTATGGTATTTGGGTTTAATGATTGCTGAAGGCTGGAGGAGAAAGCCGAATCCTTTATACTTAAAAGACAACAGAACAATAATAGGATAATGCATCCTAACAATTGGTGGTAAGACATAATTATTTAGCCCTATGAGGATTAATACAGATGTAGTGCTTGGTTCCTGAATGTCATCATCTTAAAATAGATTTGCCTGCAAAAAAATTGCTTGATGATCAGCTCAAGATGGGAATAAATACAGCCGAAGCTGTTTACGTTCACTTTGCACTAATGCCCTTGGGAGAGGCATGAATCCACTTCTCCCTCCAGCTATGAGTAAATAGCAGGGCAGTTGGAGTCCTTTAGCCCTATAAGGCAGTCCAATGAAGAGAAGGTTACTCTGACAGAAAAAAAGTCCCAAGCCCAGGTAAAAGAGGGGGGTTGGACATGGGGCTAGCAACTCCAACCCGTAAAAAACCTACTTGCTTCTGAAACCGCAGCAGCATGACATGATGTGATTGCGGCCCTATGCTCCACAAGGAATCTACAGGAAGGAACAAAAAGCAAAATATTTGTAACAAAATCACATGTTGCTCTTAAGGAAGGGTACAGTCCATGGATTGCAATGGCATACTCGCTATTTAACCACCTCCCCACAAGGGCGAAATGTGACATAGTGTCCATTTAACGTGGGGCCTACACACGTGTGGGCAAGGACAAAAAAATTGCCCAGTCCCCACGATCTGTGTCACAAAGGCGTCAGTACTATCCCCAACACACCCCTTATAGTGCAATGGAAAGGTACAGCCCAGGGGTCAGAATCCCCAGGACTAGGCTCACCTTGTTTATGCCATATCCCACCCAAAGACGAGAACAGGACAAAGGAACAGATACTATACTAGCATTCCATCCCGAAGACCAGGTAGCTTTGATCTGATCCTATGCAATGGCATATTCTACTCAAAAGTAAGCCTGCCGTATTTCCTCTATGTTTCCAACTAAGCCCCACAGATAATGTAATCAGGCTGCAGCTGTGTTTACAGTTGGGACCATAAATCTTGAGCTTCAGCATGATGAATGCCTTCCAATTCAGTAACTCCCGATAAAATGACTAGTTGTAAATTATTGCTGTGAAGTCACTGCTTGTTCAATTGGTTTTTAATGGCATGTGCTTTGTTCAGAATGAACTGAGTCGTTGCACAGACCGTCACCGCATTCATCTTTATATATTTGTTTGCTTACACATTGATTTATCCGCTGTTTATTAGGCATTCATTAGTGAAATTGATGTATGCCTGCGTTGAAGTGGAATCAATGTTCCGGCACCTCCTTTAGTCTGGACAAAATTAGGAGTGATAAGTTTACTGGGCGGCCACACTTGGGCAACAGCATTCATTGTCAGTACAGTAATTAAAAGATTTACATTGAATTTCTGTTTAATAATCTTGTTTAATTAATAATCCTGTTTCACTTATACAGGTGCCTGTGTACAGGTGCCTGTGTACAGGTATAGTACCTTACACAGTACAGGTACGAATAAATTTGTATCATTTATACAGGTACCTGTTAGAAACTGTCAACCAAAACTGTCAACATAGGTTTCTTCAGTTTTCAAGTTGGTCTGGCTAGCTGGCTATGTATGTATGCATCATGTATACAGGCTGCACCAATGGAGCTAGAGGGCTGAAAATTTAAACATTTACTCCTTATTATGTCTAGAAATAACAGCTTTTTTTTTTTTTTTAAATTCCCTCCCAAGATAATTTTTTAGTTGGGGTTTATGCTAAATTGGTCCCTAGTTTGTGTCCGGCTGCATTCACACTTGTTTTTGAAAATTCTGACTTTTTAGTGATCCGACAAAAGGCGAGAGAAGTAACTTATTCATTGATCACCCCCTTTTCGATTTTTTGAATTGATCACCCCCAACACCGCCAAAAGATGTTGGTCACGTGACTGTTTCTATTGAATGACTAACCAGACCTGTATTTCATTTAATTTTTCAATTTATATTTAATATTTTTTTAATTTAAGTTTCTATCAGCCCATGGTGCTTTAGAGTCACGGGAGGTGTATGATTAGTTAGTTAGAAATGTGTCAATGAATTATTATTACATGATCATGGCTGGCCCGTCAAAACGGTTAATCCAGCAAGTCTTTGCAACTAAGGGTGCCAGAAAATCAGTGTTGTACCTGTATTACAAAGATGATGTGAGTGTTTTCATGTGTGTGAGACATTTGATGTGAATGAATAAAAACTACGACCAAATTTGATCTTCATCATTATTCATGCTTACCAAGTAACGGTAAAGGTAAAACATTTACCTATTGAATTTGTCTGTCATGGAAATAGATCAACAGGTAGATTATTATACTATGTAGGTAAAAACTACGATCAATTTTGATCTTTATTATTATTCAGGCCTGCAACACCTATTGAATTTGCCTGTCATTGAAATAGATCAATGGACGGATATTTATACCATAAAGGTATTGAATATTTTACAAATATGCAAACGTTGTAGTTATAGGGTGGATAGTAAGATTATACTGCACCAATCTTCAAAGTGGGGAAGGCCTACCTGACAATAATCAGCAGTCAAAATCCTAGCAGTTACTTGGGGAAAATGTGCGCTTCATACCCTCTAAAAATAAATATATCTAAAGGGAAAATTTCTTTACCTTTTTATTTATAAAGTTTTAAAATGGAAAATGACTTTTGTGCCACCCTATATAACAACAGCAAGAGTTTTTTTTCCCTGATTTCATATATTAGATTGAAATGGCTTTTTTCTTTTTTTGGCATTTGTCTTTACAATTGTGATTTTGATAAATTCTGAAGCAGAGAATGTAGTTATACATATTTAACTTATTATACAACATTAGCTTTCTTTTAAAATTTCATCTTATTAAAACTGATAGGATGAATCATGAGATAATCTCACCTTTATGAAGATGCTGCCCTCAAAGAAAATTAGACTATTGTTTTTGTATGAGTTCAAACTCAGTAAAAAAACTTAATTATGAAATCTTAGATCATCCTCCATAATCACCAGGATTATCTCCGACATATTATCACCTATTCCGGAACTTTGAGCTTTTGCGGATAATAAAAATTATTTTGTCATTAAAGGCGTAATCTGATAGTATCCTTCCATATGTTTGTTTTTGTTTTTTTTTGTAGAGTTCTTTCTTGTTTTTTGTTTTTGAAGCGTATTTTCTTGTGTTTGTTTTTGTAGTGTTCCTGGGTTTTTTTCTAGTGTTCTTTCATGTGTTATTTCGTAGTGTTCTTGTGTTTTTTGTAGTGGTTTTTCTTGTGTTTTTTTAGTGTTCTTTTGTATTTGTGTTTTTTGTAGTGTTCTATTATGTGTTTTTTGTAGTGTTCTATTTTGTAATTTTTGTTCTGTTCATTTTTGTTCTGTTCATTTTTGTTCTAGAATGAATTCTTTGTCAAGTTCTTCTTTGTTCTATTTTGTCTTGTATTTTGTATTCTTGTTGTGTTCTTTTCTGTAGTATTTTATTTTTTTATTTTTATCATGTTCTTTTTCATGTTTTATACTGTTTCTTTTCATTTTTGCATTTTTTTTTCTATTTTGTGTTCTTTTTTGTCCCATTCTCTTTTCTGTATTTTTCCTCCCTCTTCTTTTTGTATTTTTCCTCCCTCTTCTTTTTGTACTTTTTTGTCCTGTAAAATTTTGTATTTTTTTTCTCCTCTTCTTTTTGTTTCATTCTTTTCCATATTTTTAGTTGTTTTTTTTATTTTTTGTCCTGTTAATTTTTTATTTTTTTTTGGTCCTGTTATTTTTTTTGGTTTCTGTATTATTTGGGTTTTTTAAATTTTTTGTCATTCTTTTTTTTTTTATTTCTGTGCCCTCTTTTGTAGAGTTATTTTTTGTATTTTTTTTGCTGTATTCTTTTTCATTTTGTTCTAATTTGGTATTTTTTGTAGTGTTTTTTGTGTTCTTTTTGGCTTCTTATTTTTATTTTTGTTGTCATGTTATTTGTATTTTTGTCCATGTTCTTGTATTTTTGTTGGAATATATTTTGTATTTTTATGTTATTTTTTGTTGTCCTTTTTGTGGTGTTATTTTTTGTATCTGTTACCGTATTCCTTTTTGTTGTGCTCTTTTTTAATATTTTATTTTCGTGTCCTTCTTTGTAATGTCTTTTTTGTGTTCTTTTGTTGTATTTTTTTATTCTTCATTTTGTGGTCTTTTTTTGTATTTGTTTTGTTTTATTCTGCTCTTTTTATTTTATATCAACAAAACAATTCATGGTAAAATCATTTGCTGTATCTTCTTTGCCAGCATAATCTCTTATCTGAAATTCTGAATACGGAAAAGCTTCAAAATCCAAACATCTTTTCCATGCATGCTGTCTACACTTGAAAGTTCTAGTTTGGCACCAAACATGACTCAACATGACCCACGTTCAATCAAGGTGGTCTCGTTCACTTCTGCTGTATTCTACCAGGCATTGTAGTACACAGTAGAAGTTATCATTCTAAGATGGTCTTGGCTCAAACCATGCCACACAGTTGTGTATCAGTGCTCCCACTTGTCAGATGAGCCTTTGCTGCTTACGGTTATTTTGTATATTTTTTGGTGATTTTTTTACTTTGAATATTGTGAAAATGTTAAAAAGACCTGCAGATTCCCCTATGGGTAACAGTGAGATGCAGAAATGGAAGCATCTGTCAGTATCAATACAGTACCTGTTCTATCATTCCCAAATCTGCAAAATGCTGAATTGTGAAAAGTGTCTGGTCCCAAAGGTTTCAGATAAGAGATTGTGTACCTGTATCAGAATTGAAAATATCATTTGCTTTTACTACATTCTACATGCAGACTTTGATTCTAAACCTGTTGTTTTTATTTCCCTTCAGATGGAAACCAAGGACCTTATGGACCTCAGTGTATTGGTTTAAATGTAAGGCACAGTAATCAAAACTCTGGACTTAATACCGTCCGTTTGGAACCGCTGAATAAAAACCCTAACAATGCAAATTCCTGCCATTATCTTCCTGGAAACAGTATTCTACAAACCCACACACCAACACCGAGTGAAATCTCGAGCATTCACTCTAGTCCAAGAGAAAATCTTCCCTCACACTCGTCCTCGATGTGTTTTGGATCCGTGGACCAATCGAATGGTTCATCCATGCACAGTATTGTTCCAAATGACAAATCTTCATTTCTTGAGCCTTCCCCATGCCGAATTGATGCCAATAAAAAGTTGTTAGCCAATTCTTTAAGTGGCCATGATCTCCCAAACTTTTTATCTGGCAATGACAGTCATCCTTTGCACTATGACACTTCAAAGTCACTGTCCCCGTATTGTCTGCCAGAAAATCCACCCACACCTTTCTCGTTTAGCAATAGTCCCCGCCACTCAGCCAATATGAGTTCCCGCCTGTCTGGCAAAACGACTTCTCCATTGTGCATTGACGGAGTTGAGCTGACCACCCTGATTAGGGTATCTCCCAGCTCGCTCAGTAGTTCACGGATCTCTTCTGCAAGTTTCTCCCCACAGTACATTGGACATTTATCAGCCCGGAGCTGCGGCACGCCTAATTCGGGGTCTGGTTCCTCAGGTAGCCGAAACTTCAATTATATGTCCATGGGGTCAATATCAAATATGAAACGGGAAATTGATTTCCACACAGGGGTAAGCAATCTGGAGAGTTACCTTTTGCCCTCAAATGACAGCAAGGATCCGTTCATGAGAAACCAATTGGTTATCCCTCATGACCAAGTGCCATTTGTGGAACAGATGTACAACAGCCAGCATATGGCCTTCTTGGAGTCTGAACAGTCACCCCTCGCATTTCCTGACACCAGTGCTACTGTTTCATCCACTGCAACAGTCAACAACAATAACAGTAACCCAAACCACAACAGCACAAGTGGTATCAGTGCCAACAACACCACCAACAACAACACAGTCACAAATGCCAACAATAATATTAATACCAGCAATAATATCAATAACAACAATCCTTTGGTGAGCAGTGCATCAGGCCCCATTGTTGTAGCCCAAACCAATCCAAGTACCAACACTGGACTTCACATACGCCCACCCCCTTCTTATGCACAAGCTCTTCAAGAGCAGAAAATGAAACAACACTCCGGACTTCCATATGTGGCACCACCATGCCTCCAGTCGGTGCCATCAGTTAAAACTGAGCCATTTGAAGATGGAGAAAAGAGGCAAGTTTGTAAGTGGATAGACTGCAACCTTCTTTTTGATGAGCAAGATGAACTCGTACGACATATTGAAAAAGTGCACATTGACCAGCGCAAGGCTGAAGACTTTACCTGCTTTTGGCAGGGTTGTATGCGACGTCTAAAACCCTTCAATGCCAGGTATAAACTCTTGATACACATGAGAGTACATTCTGGAGAAAAACCAAACAAATGCACAGTAAGTATTTTTCTTGTATGGAATGCTTTTCTTGTATTCTACAGTGCTAGCTCAAAATGCAGGAAGTAGACATTTGTGTGTTCAGGTTAGAAAGTATCGATCTCTTTAACATCCTTCTCCCTAGAGTGGCCATTTGAAGTTTTGGCAATTGAATATTCTTCCCCCTAAATTTTGTCAATTGAACATTCTTCCCCCTAAATTTTGTCAATTGAACATCCTTCCTGCCAACGCAGCCTAAAGACCATTTTTACAACACATCAGAAAAACATGTCTACTTCAAGCAATATGTAACAGCGAACTGGAGATGCTAGTGGATTGAAATTTTCAGAGATTGTTTATGCTTGCTCATTGGTCAATGTATACCACATGGTTCATGCATGTGTGCTGTGGTTCTACTTACATAAGCACAGTCTTGTTATTTAATAGCCATCCATCTTACATTCATGGAAATCTACTTTTTAAAGTTTATCTTGAATTTTTTTTACCAATGATATTTTCTATTCTGTATTTATTTTATGTAAGGTAAAAAAGAATGATTATGATTATTTTATAATCCACACATATAATAATTAGGATGTGCAGATGTCTTCTGTCATGCTAGGGGATGCAACTGACGTAGTAAAATAGAATTCCATTCATGTTCTGATGACGTAATAAAATGCTGAATTTAAAGAATAATAGAAAAAGTAATAAAAACAAAAACAAAAAATAATTAAAATCGATTTGTCGTCAACAGAACGCTTTTCTCCAAGCTCACTTCAATGCAAATCTCTATCATCCACTTATATAAAATGCAATATGTGTCTATATATTTCATATATGGTGTAATTTTTGACGTCATGGGTAAACTAGTATATTTAATAATGTGTGAACTATTGGTATATAAATTTATTTGTAAACTAGGAAATATTTATCAATGACAAAGAAAACATTTTGTTCATAGAATACAAAATTACAGTTTTCTTCTTTATAATTTTTTTTTGTTCAGCCTATCTTTTCTCCAGCCTTCTTCAGGTGGAATTTTTAATTGGTGTCTGTTGTTGTTAGCAACAATAGATTTGACACAAGATAAAAATTCCACCTGAAAGTGCTTTCAACCATCATCGGTCATTTTCAAGAATGATTTCAAAGACCAACAATTATAGTAATAGTACTAGTGATATGTTATGAAATTAATTGTTTACTGGTGGTTGTGAATCCAATATAAGATGTTTTTTATTACAATCGGAGATGCAATTTTTTTAAAATCCTTTTTTTAACCGTGTGTTCCCAGTAATAACATAACATATCACTAGTACTATTACTATAAAAATCGAAGAACAATGTTACAAACTTTGGACAGTTCCTTCATTCTTGTGACCCAATGAAAAAACAGCTTATTTGCAAACAAGAAAACTTATTTTAAAAGTTAATTCTCTTTATAGTCAGCTTTCTTAATTATTAGGGTGTATCAAAAGCAATGTTAGGTATAACTCTAAGCGATAGAAAAAGATCAACATGGATCCGAGGGAGGACTAGAGTGAAGGATATTATACAAATAATAAAGCAGCAAAAATGGAGATGGGCTGGTCACCTAGCAAGAAGATATGACAATAGATGGGGGGGGGAAGACTAACCGATTGGTGCCCACAGGACAGTAAACACAGTAGGAAAAGACCAGACACAAGATGGCGAGACGAGATAGAAAAGTTTGCCGGTAGGACGTGGTAGAGGTTAGCACAATCTAGGTTGTCATGGAAGGAGATGGGAAAGGCCTTTGTCCAGCAACAGCTGATGATGATTAAAAGTATTTTCGTTTTTTTACAGACCTTTACTCCAAAGCTTATTTCATGTACACATCTAAAGACTATCTATGACTCCACTATATTATTAATATTATTATTTTATATATCATAACATTATCAATACTAATCAGCTGTAGCTTTTGTTTCAGATGTTATAATGGTGGATACAATATTGAGTTTCTGGCAATTTTAAAGCAGTATTTTAAAGTTGGCCTTAAAACAAAACTATTTTTGATATACCCCAATAGATCTGCTTGATTCTCACCAAAATTAGAAATGACAAGAACCATAGGCATCTCTGTATGTCTATAGTCAGCTTTCTTAATTAGTTTGTAGCTTTATTTTGCATTTATACCCTGCAAGTGTGTCAGAAAACCAGTTTTCCTGACTGATGTATAATTTGTATGAAATATCCACTTAGTTGGCACAGGCCCAATCTATTTTGAACAGTAAGGTGATCAGTAAGGTGAAATAAAGCTTTACAAGGCATAGCATAACATGGCCGCTCTATTGGATAGACAGACTGCAAGTAAAGATGGCTACTGTTTATTTTTGTGTGATTATGAATTTAACAGTGGAATGAAAAGCTTAAAGGCTATGAAGATGTGATGAGGTGGAATGAAAGGCTAACTGAAAGGAAACAAGTCAAAGAGAGAGCAGAATGAAAGATAGAGATCAGGCCCTTGCAAATCTGGT
>VCCN01002889.1:745301-756407 GCA_006491835.1 Architeuthis dux
TGCCATAGATAACAATTGCTGACGCAACATTTTTTCAATTATATTTTTGTATAGAGGGGGTCCCGGGGCAATTGCCGCTTTTTTATAAATCCAGGCCCTGGGGACTGAATTCTCACAGCATGTGAATAAGGTTTATAAATTGAATAAGGCCTGGGGAGGCTTTTATCATCATCACGAGTCATTGATGGTTTAATAAAATTATAACACACAGACCATAGAGGTGCACATGGCTTAATGGTTAACAGGACACAGAGAATGAAATCGCAAACAAAGTTCAAACTCCGGCTGGGACAATTTGCATTCACATCACACTAATGCCCTTGGGAAAGGCATGAATCCACCCGCCACCACCACCCAGCTATGGGTAAATAGCAGGGCAGTTGGAGTCCTTTATCTCTGTAAAGCAGTCCATTTTGGGAATTTAGCTATCAACCTAGCCCTATAAAAACCCACAATTGTTACAAACAATGATTGGGTTGATGGATTGTTCGAGAAATGGAGACAAAAATCGTTGCCTCATGCGTCATGAGACATGGGAAGCAAATTTGCTTTTTGCTTATACCGACCACACTAGTAATATTTGAGAGTATCAAGAGATCTGGAGGCTTCAGTTGGTTTATCCCCATTTTAAATAAACAAAAGAAAAATTGATAAAGACCTAGTTCCTGCAGAAGGCCTAAATGGGGCATTTGGCACCAATAAAAGATCAAAACCTTTAGGGGGTAACTTAATCCAATACCTCTGACCGGTTTGGCTACTTACAGGCCACATACAGATAAACAGAATCAGACTTAGTATTATATAGATAGATACATAGAAATCAGATCATTATTATTGGAGCAAGAGTGGAAGCAGACCCCACACTATTTTCTTCTTTAGTTTTCATAAACTTACTAAAAACATTCTTGTGGGTCCGATTAGTACATACTGTTAATTTCACGGGTATATGTTGTGTGATCCCCGAGTTATGCTGTCATATACCGATGGACATTTGGTGAATTATAGTAGGAAAGGATTGTTTAAATTCAAAATCTTAGGTGCTTAAGATTTCAACTCACAAAATATTTTAGATTCACAAATGCAAATTCTAAATCCATAGTAACAAAAATCTATAAGCTCTTATTTCCATGTTTCTTCGGATTCAAACCAAACTATCTATCAATTGCCTAAATTTAAAAAAAGGAAAAAAAAAAAAATTTGGATCAATTGTCTGAAAAACTATACAAGATTTGAACAATAAAAAAAATTCATGTCATAATTCTGAATATTGCTTACCAGTAGAAAACGATTTTCTGCTCGTCATTTCTGTTATTGTATGCAGGGCTTATGAGAATGGGGTGCAGCAGGTGCATTGCATCGGGGCCCGGAAGGCCGGGGGTGGGGGCGTTTCTTGGATAGTGCTGTGTAGAAGTTGATACAATATGTCCATTAATAAAATAGTTATTATCGGCGAGTGATTATAGTATGACGTACAAAAAGGGTTATAGCAGATAAAAACAGGATGGCTAAAAGAAGTGGGTGTTTGCGCAGTGTGTGTGTGAGGGGGGGGACATCTTTGCACCGCCTTCTAAAATTCTTCTCGGAGACCCCGAATGCATGATATTGAAATAGTAAGGAATAAACAATCTTCCAGAAATCCCACCTAAAGCCATTCACCTGAAATGAGGGCAGATAAAATAAATCATACCGCACAATAAGAATTGTGACAAGCTAGCAATGCCACTCACAAAACCAAGATACTGTCCTTCAAATAATATTTAGCTAGTATGCTTGTCCTGCATTCCTGTTCCTCATAAACAAAATACTTGTCTGCCATCAACACCCTCTACTCCAGTCACTAGCTCTGCACCTCTTTCCAACTAACAGCACCATACCAGAATATATTGGCTTTATTCACAAGATGACAGTCACAGCTGCTAGTCATACACACATTTATTTGAAGAAAAAAAAATGGAAAAAAAAAAAAAGAAAAAAGTAAAGAAACAGGTCTGGTTAGTCACTCAATAGAAACCGGCATGTGACCAATGTCTTTTGGCAGCATGCTGTGTTGGGGGTGATCAATTAAACAAAAAATAGAAAAGGTCAAAATTTTCAAAAAACAAGCGTGAATAGTGCCGAACACAATCTAAGGGACCAATTTAGCATAAACTTACATTGCGAATTGAACCACCTATAAAAACTTATTTTGGGGGGGAATTTTCAAAAAAACAAAACAAAGAAAAGACATAATAAGGAGTAAATGTTTAAATTTTCAACCCTCTAGTTCCATTGGTGTGCGTGTGATACATACATAGCCAGCCAGACCAACTTAAAAAGTGAAGAAACCTATGTTGACAGTTTTGGTTGACGGTTTCTAACACAGGCCAAATCAGAGGGAAGCCAATTTCAACAAGATTACCATGGCATACACTTCTAAGAGGGTCACTGAACCGAACGACACTTCAAAGAAATGGATGCTTGAAAGAAAGGAGTAAAAAAAAGTGTTGCATGATCACTTGACCCAATTTATTCAGCATCCCAAAGAAACAGAAAAGAATACAAGCCATGTTAGGTCAATACAGGAGCCCCCACCCCATATAGCGCAGTTTGCAATATAAGGCGGTTGATTGGTGGATGCCACCGTTTCTACCTATACGTATTCCGCCCACGCATCCAGAAAATCATGAATAGAAACAGAATTTCACCAAAAGACTTGATATGACAAAAATATTTAAATTCTTCAATTTGCAACCAATTAACAGTTTTACACATAATTTCTTTTTATTTTGTAATGAAAACAACACCTTCATTCACCAGTAAACTTGTAACTGACTTTTGACTATCTGTGGTTCGGTTATAACATGGTTGTCTTTCTTGAACCCCCAACACCCGCATTATAAAAGTGGGACTACTGTACTAACCCTAACCTACTGCCAATATCAATCGGGTTGTGGTAAAAGCAAACAGAAGTAAAGCAAAGACATCATTAATTACCAGTAACAATTGCTCTAATCAATGAATAACCCTAACCCTAAATTCTTTAGTTAATCACCACAAACATCTGTATAAAAGCCTTTTCAAATTAGATTCCCATTGCATCTCATTCCTTCCTGTTACCACCACCGATATTAATCTGCATCTATCAACACACTACATTTGAATTCTTATAAAATCCATAACAACAAACCTAAACTTTTTTAGCTTATTTGGAAGTATCCATTTACTATATATTCAGAACATTTTCATACTAGTAAAATCTACAATAACGTATGAATAATCAGTCTGATGTCCTTACTGTATCAATGTAACCAATATATACCCCAAGGTCAGTACGTTTGTACACTTATACAATTAGAAATATTGGGTATACTTTATATTCTGTCATTCTATAATACTATCAATTTCTATGTACTTGCAAATTTAACAATATCAAGGAAGTAAAAATACCTTGGTAATCTAAAAACTTCTCTCTATATACGAGTTCTGTCCGAAAAGTATCCAGCCATTTTGAATATCTCAAGAACCGGTTACACGGCCTTGATGTAACTTGGCAACCAATCAGATGGGACCTTACTGCACATGTATGAACAGACGTTCTCCCACGATGTTACTCAGTTGGCAGTTAGCCACCAATGAGTGAGCTGGTGTACCATGTGACCGTTGTATTCACAATGACCGAGCAAGTCATTCTTCACGTCTCCTGCAGGGATTTTTTGGCAAAACATTGCATCACCCAGGTCTGTCAGCCACCCTACAGTCCAGATTTGGCTCCCTGCAACTTCAGGCTTTTCCCAAAGAGATTTCAGACTGAACGAGATTAAGGAGAACGAGACAAGGCAGCTGATGGTGATCCTGAAATAGGACTTTGCAGAATGTTTTGAAAAGTAGAAGGAACGTTGTGATAAGTGTGTGAGGTACAAAGGGGAGTACTTTGAAGTGGACCAAAGCGCCATTGGGCTAGCAGGCTGTATTTACATTAATATTAAATGGCTGGACACTTTCCAGACAGACCTTGTAGATATTTAAATTAATGTAAGTAAGAAAGACAAATCACAGATATATGTTCAGTTCATTATTTAACTACAAAAGATATGAATTAAATTGAAACATCTAATACTAGAAGACAGGAGAGAAGTAACCTAGAAATATCACTAAAAAGCTTTTAATACAAGCATTCATTTGTTTATAAATTTCTTAGTACACTATTCAGTACACCCAGCCACCATTAACATTGTGGTTAGGTTCCTGAAAACCACAACTTTAGCTGAAACAACGTTAAGTGAAACCGGTTTTACCATAGACACAATTGTATAAATATGGATTATTTAATTTATTGTAGTGTAGGAATTGTGACTAGGACTAACTTATGTCGAATAGTAGAATCACTTAATTCGCAATTCCACCTACAATATTTTATATTATTGTGTATTTATATCTTTTTTTTCCTTAACAACATTATAACAAAACGACGTTGAAGGAAACAATGTTAAATGAGGGAGTTGGACTATGTCTATAAACCGTTTTCCATGTTTCAGGCACACACACACACAGAGTCATTTTCTCAGGAAAATTCAACAAATACTGATCAGTATTCCTTATGGATATATAATGAAAGTTTCCTGCCGCTTGGTGAGCTGTGTTGGAACAGTTCCAATGAACAAACTATCCTGACAAAGTGATATCATGTTTAAGAACAAAAGGAAAGTTATTCATCACAAGTGTGGGAAAAATGAAAGCACTAATAAAGAAATGTTACGCACATACAGGGAGATGCAAAGTGGCCGAGTAGGTAATGGCACGGAGAATGGACTTGGCGAGCCGGGTTCAAATTCTGGCCGAGACAGTTCGTGTTCACTTTGCACTAAAGCCCTTGGGAAAGGCATGAATCCATCTCTCCCCATAACTATGGGTAAAATAGCGCAGGACGAAATGATTGATTGATTGATTTGTTTAGCTGCATATCAACCATTGATGGGTAATTTAATGCTGAAATCTGTTTAAAATTTTTTTAAAATAAAGTCTTGCGACTTTGGTGAAAGTTTATTTTTTAATTTTTATTTAAATAGTCTTGCGACTTTGGTGAAAGAACAGGTGGCTCCTGTTTGGGGGTGGGGTCTTACCCCTCTGCAGAGGATGCAGTCGGCGCATTCTAGGCCCTAGCCGACGGGGACGAAATGAGTGATGCTATTTCAGGTGTTTGTCATCTCTAAGTCTATTTCACATATCAAATAAGTAGTAATGTGATATGTGAAGCCCAAGCAGGGACGGCTGAAGCCATAGCCAGCATAAGTACACTACTTACTTATGCATACACAAGGGCGGATAAATAAGTCTGTAGCCTGACAAGTAGCTATTAGCTGAATTTTGATCATAAATCTTCACTGTATAATGTTCCTGTTCAGTCATGTAATGCAAAGTAATTTCTGTGTCTCATACCAAGATGACGTCATTGTCTGCGTTTGTAAAAAGCAGGGAAATCTCATTAATTTTTTTTCATGACACATATGTCCCAGTAGATTTCTAAAAGAGATCTACGGGACATACATATCCCAGTAGTCATAAGAATCTTGGGATATATAGGTCCCAGGAGTCTCGAAAGGGCTAAAGGTTATCTCTATTAAACGTGACGTACTCAGTTTTATGATAATATAATTCAATAGTAAAAGATTAGTATAATTATTGAATCAAAATATTTTTTGGTTCTCCAATAATGCAAGAAACAAGAGCAACTAAAATAAAAGTAAATACATTCTGAAACATTTAAACATGATCTAATATTCTATGACTTTCATATTAAAACCTTAAACTAGTACTACTAAAGATTATTGGGTCTATTCAAACTTTATAAAACAAAGATAACAGATATATTAGTATCATTTGCCTTTGCATATCATTATAGTTAATATAAATACATTCCAAGCATCTTTCTCTGTGGGAAGAAGTCCAGATTATTGACAGAGAACGTTGTTGGAAGCAGAGAAAAATCAAAGAGACAACTCACATCAAAATGTCAACTAAATGCATTAGCCAGACAAATGCGGATTTCAACCCGATGTGGCTTCCACTTCTCAAATCTAAACCAGACAGGACAAAGACACAGAAACACCCGGGCAATGCGCTATAAGGGCTAACCCCCCCCCCATTAAACATAATTTCTGTTTAACCCATCACATTCGGATTTTACACCTGAAGAAGGCCGAAGAATGGATCGGACGAAACGTTGTGTTTACAACACAAATAACAAGAAGGAGTTCAATCGTCTGAAGAACCATTTGAATACTTTAACAAAATGATATACTTTAACTGCAGAAATATATATATGTGATTATTTTAAAATAAATGAAAAAGAAAACTTGGGTATATTCAAACTTATAAAATAAACACTGACAGCTTTTTGATAATTTTACAAATATTAAATAGAATGTAATAAACTGGAGAAGAAATAAATGGGCACCACTTAAATGTAAAATGCCCTGGACAATTTATAACAGCCAACCCTGCCCTCGAATTAATAGAATTATGCTGTTATTCTGCTTGTTTCTATGTACGACCATTACGCTTTCTGATTATTATTCATTCTCTCCTCATATCTTTCATCCTTTCTCTTCTCGCACCTCACCTTGTGATGTAATGAAAAAGTGTAAGAATGGAAGAGGGTGTTTATGCTTGAATGGGAACAAAAGGAACTCAAGCTTCACTATAGCTATTATTCATTCATTACTCCTCCCTCACAAATATGAAGCCTACAAATTAAGATATAGTAGTAGTAGACCACAGGAATATAGACAGATAGCAAATGTAATCAATAATAATAACATTAGTTTCATTTGCCTTTGCATGTTATTATAGTTAATATAGATATATTCCATAGGTAATAAATTACTTTAGCAAAATTATACACCTTAATTGCAGAAATATGTATGAGAGAGTAATGATGATATCTTAGTTGTCAACACCGTGGAATTTCCATAGGTCTAGCTAGTTATTTTAATTATCCATTTGTTCAAGGCATCACCCTTAATTAGAAAGAAAAAAAAAGTTCAAAAGAAATTACATACGAAAATAATGCTCATTGGAATAAAGGAATATTCCAATTTCTAGAATTCCTCATAGGCTTTTGAAAGAAAAACTTAGAAGTAAACAGAAAAATCAAGCTCTTTAAAATGTTTTTTTAAAAACAGGTCTGGTTAGTCACTCAATAGAAACCATCACATGACCAACATCTTTTGGCATGTTGGGGGGTGATCAATTAAAAAATTGGAAAAAGGTGTGGTCAATAAATAAGTTACTTCTCTCACATTTTGTTGGGCAGTGATCACTAAAAAAGTCTGAATTTTCAAAAAACAAGCTTGAATACTGCAAGACACAAACTAAGGGACCAATTTAGCATGTTGCAAACACTCACACATTAAAAATCTATTTAGGGGGGGAAATTTAAAAAAAAAAAAACATTGTTTTTTCTAGACATATGGACTAAAGGTTTAAATATGCACGATAGATACATAGCAAGCCAGTCCAATTTAAAAACTGAAGAAACCGATGTTGATAGTTTTGGTTGACAGTTTCTAACAATAATAAACAAAGATCAAAAAGTATGAAGAGGATTTGTAGATAAAAAGAAGAAAAACGGGAGAAAATAATCCTCTTGTATTCAAGTGAACTCTTTACAAAAGGTTAATATGAGGTCAATGCTTGGATGAGAAGAGAAATACTATAGCCAGAATGGAGGAAAGGGTGAATGAACGAAGCCATATCAAAGAGATATCAAACAGCATACTGCAAACGCTATATGGCTTGGCACTTTGAAATTCAATACCAGCATCATCATCGTTCTCTCGTTAATCAAGTGCAGAGTGGACATTCAGTTTAATAATTTATGTGCTGGAAAAATAAATAAAAATCAAGGAATTCATAAATTGAATCAGTGTGTCAAGAAGCAGAAAAAGAAGTTAGGGTTGCTATGGTTACTAATGGAAATTCCCTCTTCCCTTGGCTGAAAGTAACCAGGCTTTTTATGGACACTTGAGAATGGAGATTGTTTTTTGGCATAGATAGCCATGCATGTGTACATGATTCCAGGATAATTAAAAAAAATAAAAAGGGGCGGACGGAAGGAGGGACGCACAAAGCAACAAACAACATCAAAGGACTTTAAAAGAGAAGAACAGCAGCAGCGGCAACTCAAAACAAATCGCTTCTACAATTATTTTTTTTGTTTGATGGTGGTTTCATTGTTGTTGATTCTTTTTCCATCATAATCCCATATTTGCATTTTTCAGTCAATAAAGATAGTCTGACAATCATAAATAACTTTCAAGCTAAAATGTTTCAAAGAACATTTTTTTTCAAGCACAACAACTTCTACAATTCTAAATTCATAAGCAAAATAAATATTTTTTGAGGTTTAAGTTTTTGTACATTTTGAATTCCTGGATTTTGGACAAAGCAATGTTTCCTATTTTTGTTAGAAAAATAGTTTGAATTAAAAAAAAATGTTAAAGCTCAGTAAGTACTCACCAAGTTTAGCTTAAGGTCACAGTAGTGGGGGTACCTAGTAATTCTCTATACTCGTAAATTGATCTTTTAGACAACTTTGCTAACCATTATGCTATGACCAAGCAGAAAAACCTCTGGTAATATTCATCAAAACATAATTACTGATGTGTTTTTATTTATTTATGTACATTTGTTTGTTTATCTATTTATTTGTTTTCTGTCACACTAAAGTAAACCGATATATAAAATTAACAAAACCTTACTGTGGAATCGAACCTACAAGTCATGACATGGCGATAACCAGACAGACACCTTTATCCATTCAGCCAAGAAGATACTGAAATACCAAGCTTAGGGCTGGTCCCTTTCCATTCTTCCAACTACCCAGATGTCATCAGTCACCAACATTTCCTTTCACCCCCCCCCCTTCTCAAACAAGCTCATACCGAGCACCTAACTTATTCAAAACAATGAAAACCAAACCTATCACAAACAACAATAAAATGCAACATTTTTTAGATGCAATGAATTGGAGTATATATAATAATACATCATTCCTTACATCGCTAGGTTGGATTTACATGCAATGAGTTTTACTGCCAGCATGTTAACATAAGAATAAGAAACTTCATAAAAAGAATCATTATTTTTAATTTAATGACTACTTTTTACCTTCATTTTAATTTATTAGTTGCTTTTTATTGTAATTTTTGCTCAGACCAATTACCCTTCGGCAGTGAGCAAATAGCGTTGATCAAAAAAATAAAGAATAAGCCTTACATGGGATTTGAACCCACATCCCATATGGAGGGAGCACTGTTTACACCCGCCTGCACTACCAATTGAGCTACTAAGACTCAACCAGCAGGCAGAGGTCCAAATAACACCCTTAAATCCATCCTTCATTCCAATCAGTGGCCAGGTTAGTTTATATTCTGGAAGTTTCAGTTTTTTTATTGCAATAAAAAGCAACTAACAAATTAAGATGAAGGTAAAAAGTAGTCAAAAAATTAAAAATAATGATTTATAATACTTCATCTAATAAAAATAAAATAAATATCTCATAAAAAGAAGTTTTCCTTCTGCATTAAAACAAAGATGAAAAGATTAGTCCTGAATAATTCATAGAATACAATATGTTCTATTTAAATCTCTAATAAGTGGTTATCAAGTTGACTGATAAATATACTAATTTTATAGTAACCAAGACTGATCACAAATAATCCTGGTAAAACAATGGAGTGACCACGCATGATAAGTGCCCAACGAACCATTTTTAACAAGTTGATATTTTCATTATTTTTAGAGCTACAATATCAATTTTTATTTTGAAGCTTGAACACTCTGCATTAGGATTCATAGTGTTCAAGCTTAAAAACGAAAAGAAAAAAAATCCCTGAGCGTTGTAGCTCTAAATATAACGAAAATATCAACTAAAACGGTTCGTTGGGCACTTATGCATGGCCACTTTATCAGGAAAGTATCCAGCCATTATGAATATCTCAAGATCTGGTTGTGTGGCCTTGATGTAACTTGGCAACCAATCAGAGGGGACCTAACTGCGCATATGTGTGAACAGACACTCTTCCATGGGGTTACTCAGTCGGCAGTGAAATGCCATTCAGTGAGCTTGTGTACTGTGTGAACATCGCATTCACAATGACCCACCCCCCACAGTCCAGATTTGGCTGCCTGCAACTTCTGGCTTTTCCCAAAGAGACTTCAGACCATGGACGAGATTATGGAGAATGCAACGAGGCAGCTGATGGCAATCCGGAAAGAGGAAATTTGCAGACTGTTTTGAAAAGTGGAAGGGACACCTGGATAAGTGTGTGAGGTCCCAATAAGAGTACTTTGAAGGGGAATAAGATGCCATTCCCTTTGCGGTATTTTTTTTTACGTTAATAAAAGGGCTGGATTCTTTCCGGATAAACCTCATAAAAAAGCCTCCTATATTTAATTGAAGCCAAATCAACTGATTTGTTTGGTTTTTTTATTCCGATTTAATTTCTACTGCCGATCCCTACATAAACAAAAGACCGAAAAGCTCACTTCTAGTACTCAATGACAGTTTTTAAACCAGTTGCTAAGCTATTTTCAAGAATATAATATGGAGAAATTCACATGGATTCAAGACCCAATCAGGGCCCAATCTCCATCTGACTTTACATCTGCAGAGGAAGAACATCTCATTGAGCTGTCTTGCGAAAATACATTGAAAACTAAATTTGCCAATATGGAATTAACTGAGTTTTGGATATCAGTGAAAGATGAATATCCTCTGCTAAATGCTAAAGCTCAAAGAATCTTAATTCCATTTGCAATGACTTATCTCTGCAAAGTTGGGTTTTCAGCTGTAGCTGTGATAAAAAACAAGTATTGTGCAAAAATTGCTGTGAAACAGGAAATGGTGGCTGTCACCAGTTTGATTCCAAGATTTGAAAAACCGTGTGTCGAACCACAGGCTCGTCCATCCCACTAGTAATCATGATTATTAAAGAAGAAATAAATTTATAATGTTTTTATCGATTTAAATTACACGATTTGTAAAACAAAGTGAATGAATGAAACCCCCACTCCCAAACCCCAGAGCCCAACAGTCCCCACTCCCAACACATCCGGTTTTCTCTT
>VCCN01002889.1:756725-770468 GCA_006491835.1 Architeuthis dux
GTAAATCTTGTCTTATATGCATATTGGATAAATAAATTGTTATTTTGGTTAAAATTCGGTTAAGCAAACATAAGTAAAGAATTGTGGAAACTACTTTTCTTGTGGTTTGGACTGGTTTGACTGCATCTGATCTTCGATTTTTTTTCAGAAATTGTTTGTTTTTGAGAAAAAGTAAATTTTTATCGGGGAAGATAGTGAATTGGCTCTAAAGTCGGTGATCGATTTACAGAGTAAATTTTAAATAGCCCCTTGTGGGGCATGCGTCCCACACACAGAATCACTTGTTTAGAGCTTATTAAAATAATAAAAAGAGAATATTCAGACTAATTTGTCTACAGCAGAGAGAGCAATGTTTACAAGTACAACAATGAAAAAAAGAAAGAAAAAGGCTTAAAAACAGAGCCAACGTTTTCAGATAAAAGCTGTCTTTAAAAAATTATGCTGAAAGAACTAAAAGAAAAAATGTTTTTGTACTATTCGATATTGATACAAATTGTCAAGAATTAAACAAAGAGTAGGAACTTAATTCTATTAGATCTGACTGGCATAACAAATGGGTTGAGGAAAATGCAAGCTGAAGAGAAGATCACTAAGACAACAAAAAAAGAAAGAAAAAAATGGAGAAGGGATGACTGAAATATTTCATAAAAGTATAAAAATGAAAAGAGCCTTGTCAATACATGATCCACATAATGGTCGATGTGCATTTTGGAAAAAAAAAAAAAAAGAAAAAAAACCCAACCTTACCCCCAAAAAATTGCAACAAAAAGGTTTCTTAACCTTTTTTTATGGTATCAGATGTGCTCAATAACATACTAAAAGTCTACCAGTCTGACCACTGGAAAGGTGTTTTGTCCAAGATGGCTGCTAAAACCTTAAAATGCCTATTACTCATTCATTATTCATCTTAGACAAGTTTTCTCAACAGTATTTTGTAGTAGCAAGTGTGCTTTATAAGTCTACTACAATCTGACCACAGGAAAGGAATAATTTTCAAGATGGCGTCCAAGTTGGCTGCATTTATGAAAATAACCCCCCCCCCAAAAAAAAAAGAATATTGGAACAAAAGGTTTCTCAGCAGATTTTTGTAGTATCAGGTATGCTTATAACATATCAAAAGTCCCCCACAGTTTGAAAAGTGTAATTTTCAAGATGGCGTCCAACGTACCGCCAAATCTTTCAAATGCCCATTACTCGTTCATTATTCCCTCTAGACAAGTTTTTCCAATGACTTTTTGTAGTATCAAGTGTGCTCAATAACATCAAAAATCTACCACAATTTGATAACTGGAAAGGTGTGATTTTCAAGATGGCGTCCAAAATGGCCACCAAATGCCCATTACTCCTTCATTATTGATTCTAGACAGGTTTTACGAGTAGCAGGTGTGCTCAATAACATACTAAAAGTCTATCACAGTATGACCACTGGAAAAGAAAGAAGAGGAGAAAAAAAACAACAAAAAAAACACACCAAATCAATCCTATTTATTAGGTTGTTCAACATGAAATAGACAATTTTGCTTTACGTTTAAAATTGTTATTATAGTTATTATAGATACATTCCATAGGTAATAAATTACTTTAACAAAATTATATATTTTTTTATTGTAGAAATATATACACAAGAATAATATCTTAGTTGTCAACACCGTGGAATTTCCACAGGTCCAGCTAGTTATTAACATTTTATGTATAAGTTAGTAAACTTAGCTTTATAGGTTATCATTTTCTTCAACCACTAGATATTACATATTGTCAAACACCAGTCCAAGTTGGAGTCAACTTTGTCTTTCCCTTGTAACAAGAACAATCCTCACCAAATTTAAGGGAATAAACTCTTCACTGTGTCTATCAAGTCACATTACAGCAAACTTTTTCCAACTGTGATTTGAAATCATGACCATGTGATTGTGTTATGATATACTGCCACGAAAAGGTTATTCCGGGGTCAAACACCTGTGCAGAAATGTAAGTGACCCAGTCACCTTGGGAAATAGGTATATGCGTGGGTGTCCAACAAACAGAATGTGGAAAGCAGAAATGCCACCTGCGTGGGCGTTCGAGAAACCTATAAAGCAAACCCGAACCAGAGCAGACCCAGACAGAAAACTCAAGACTCAGCAGAGAAGCAGATTGCCTAAGCCAGGCTGGAAGGCACAAGACCGCTGTCCCTGTTGGGGACAGACTGACGGTTCTCCTTATCTCTCTCCCACTCTTCATTCTCTGGCCGACAAAGATGTATGCTATGAAATAAAAATATGTCTCATATTTTTACAACCAGTTTTTCGAGTCCTTCCTTTCTATCCAAGTCCAGGACATTCACCAGACTATACAACAATTGGAAGGCGACTCTTATCAACTGAGCTAAACTGACAAGTCTTATATATCTACAAATTTATTTATTACATATACAATACAAAAGTTGCAATAATCATCTTCAGTCGGAAGTAGGAATGAAGTTTGACCCTGCAGCAGCCAGGTTTGTCACACTTGTTTTCAGAGAGGAAAAAAACAAACTGCTATTAGCATCAAGCTTTATGTTTTCAAAACACAAAAGAAAAATACATTAAGCTGTACCCTACCCTAGGGTGGAGTAAGATACAAAGCCACAGGTAGGTAAAAGATTGAATGCAGATTACTAAGGATTATTATTTAGTACAATTCTACTAGGCAAAACAATGACAAGCAGCTACTTATTTAAAGTCACTACAGGGAGGTATAGGTGGAGTGACAACATACCAAATATACTTCATGCACTGTCTTTATTAAGAACTAGTCCACTCGGATAGGGTCAATGGTTAGCATGTCTGCCTCACTGATGACCCGGGTTCATTTCCGCGGTATGAGCGAGGAGTGTGGATTGTTTGTTTTGTTTAATGGCACATCGACCCTTAGGTCATTTAGTGCCGAATTCAGTAGGGGGGGGGATCCTGAGCATGCTAATGGTGATCGCCTCCCGACCAGTTGGCCAAGATATCCTGTGCAATTTCTCCCAGGACGATATCCGAGCATGCCACAAGGACCCCTGAAGGGCCGTGGTTCTCTGAACTTTGAGGCCATGGCGGTTTCAAAGAACAGATACTACACTTTGTTCTTAGCCAAAAGACTGCAAAGCAATCGAATCCTCGAGGAGTGTGGAAAACTCTTCATTAGGACAAATTTCCCTATGCACTCAACAGCTAATTGAGTAACACTCTAAGCTGAGAGTGAGAATTTATGAGAGTACAGGTATCTCCAACCTTTTCGAGAATTCACTTTATACCACTTTTTTGATTTTACAAAAAAGTGAAAATAGAATTCATCATTTGTTTTGCAGAGAACCGTTATAGAGGTAGTGCACACCCTCTTTCACCTCAGTCTCCTGTACCTATCAACACCCAAACCTCAGACAACTCAGCCTAATATACCAGCTTCACAATTTTTGGGTTCTGGGAATGCTCAAAATATTTTCCTGTATAGGTTAATGGTAATTTCTTCTTCACTTTACGCAATTTTGGCTTACAAATGGTTTTTATAGGAACACTTTACTTTTGAATAGATGGGGAAACCTGCATTTGCTTTAGAGACGAGACATTAAAAAAAAAAACAATTTACATTGTGGCTTTGAAATTTATCTTTCATGATCTCAAAAGTGGTTGACCTTGCTGCTGGTACCAATAATACTTCTTCCAGGGGTTTTCTGTGGAGGCTGAAGTAGTTACACAATTCCCACTAGGACCAGTGGTTGGTGTTAGAGCCTACGTGAAAAAACATGATTTCAAATGCTGATTTTCAAGGCAGACAAGCCCTCCCCATTTGGAAGAGTGACACAGCACAATCTTCCCTATAGTTGGCCTTGTGGCATATTAAGCTAGGTTTAATAAATATCAAGAATCCTTCCAATAAAGCTTAGCTAAAATATAATTTGATGACATCTGACAGGTCAGGGAATATTCCTTGCTGCTGATACCATGTAACCCAGTACAACCTGTCGCAAGTTATTTTGAGAGGAGATGGGCACCACCAAGCGACTCCCATTGTCCTGAGAAATGCCATTAAGGGGAAGTACTCAGCATGGCATCCCGGCAATCTACTAGGTCATGGGTTGAAATGGAACTGTCTGAACCTGATGAGTACTTAGAGATGAAGGAAGGAAGAAATGATAGGAAGGTACTTAGTGAAGGAAGTGAAATAGCAGAATTAGGGTTATTTCTTGCTGCTGGTACCATGTAACCCAGTACAACCTGTTGGCTCATTCTGTGTCAAGTGGACCAATTTTGGGAAAGTGCCCCACTCGACCATCTCAGATTTTGCTCACATGTTCATTTGGGTTTGAAATGAAGTCCTGTAAAATTTTAGCTCAATATCTTTACTCGTTCAGTGACTATGGATCCAAGAACAAGGACTACTTTGTTCAAAGCGACAACAACCAGATGTTTTTTTTCCATTTTCAACTAGTAACCATTCCACATGAGGAACTGCTACTGCACTGAAAATTTGTTCTCAGGATCAACTTTATATGTAGATTTTGAAAATGTTATCAGCCTTCTTGGATCCATAGTGACTGAATGAGTAAAGATATTTGAGCTATACTTTTACAGGACTTCATTACAGACCCAAAAGAACCTGTATGCAAAGTTAGAGCAAAATCTGAGATGGTCGAGTGGGGACCACTGGTCCACTTGACATGGAATGACCCTGTTGCATGTTACTTGGAGAGGAGATGGGCACCACCAAGTAACTCCCATTGCTTTGAGAAATGCCATTAAGGGGAATTATTCTGCATGGCACCCCGATGATCTACTGGGTTACAGGTTCAACTGGGAACTGTCCATGAATAAATTTTTTTTTTTTAATAATTTCTTTTAATTACTGTATATATTTCAACAGATAAAGAGACCTTCAGATGAGACAAGACCCCCATTTCATGGTTTTAGCATCTGGTCTACAGGATGGTTTCATTTTCTTTTTTTAGGAGGGGGGGGTGCTCCAATCGTTGTCTTACCCGCTACGGTAGTTACAACATTTAATAAATGGACTTGTAAAAGAAGATAAAATTTTGGAGTAAGTAAACATTATGGTGAACATAAATGGGATGAGAAATAGTCAGCTCTAAAAGAGTGTGTACACACACACACACACCTTCCGCTTCTTTCAGGATTGTTTGTTTGTTTGTTTGTTTTAGCCATTACTGGAAAACTTATTCTCAAAAATCTTTTTAATGAAAGAGAAAAAAAAAACATTATCTGGCCTTAGGATTTTCAACTGGAGTATATTTGCTAGCAACTAAATTGATAACTTTATGCTGATACTTTAAGATTACAGATGCTAACAAAAACAGAAGACACTTGATCCCATTAAGACCAAAACCTCTACACAATGTAAACAACAGCTGCTTTACAAAGATCAGAGTTGGCAATGCATTTCATTGATGTTTTTATTATTTGGTACATTTAGGTCTGTCTGGAAAGTATCCAGCCATTTCGACCAATCAGTAGGGGGACCTTATTACAGATGCCTGAACAGATATTCTCCCATAGGGTTACTCAGTCAGCAGAGAGACGCTATTGTGACCGACACATTCACAATGACCGGGCCTGCCCATTCTTCACATTTTGTGCAGAGTTTTTTTTGACAAAACATTGCATCACCCAGGTCTGTCAGCCTCTCCCTACAACTTCTGGCTTTTCTCGAAGAGACTTAAGACCGTAGACGAGATTAAGGAGAACACGACGAGGCAGCTGATGGCAATCCTGAAAGAGGACTTTACAGACTGTTTGGAAAAGTGGAAGGGATGCTGAGGTCCCAAGGGGAGTACTTTGAAGAGTACTATGGTACCATTGCCCTAGGTGGAAAAAAAAAAGTAAATGTTTTATTGATGAAATTTGAAGTTTATTACATAATCCCAAACAATTAAAAACTTTAACAAGTCCAAGGTTGGCAGCAAAATGATGAATTGCAGAACTAAAAAGCTGAAAAGTTTACTATGCTAGTATTTGGTATGTAAATCCACTTAGGCGAAGGAAATCTCTTTATAAAATTCACTATACTAATTGATATAACCATAACAGACATGAACTGGCATAAGCCTACAATCTACATACATGGGTTCCCATAATTTCCTAACTCAACAATAACTGTAGTAAATCCCTGTGAAAAAATTCACAGATATATTTGAATTTCTATGAGATGATTTTTTTATAATAAAAAAAAGATTATTGTATTCATTTCAGTGAAAGAGCCCATAATTTCAAATGGTGGGTAGGAGGTATTTTTATCATCAAAATTCTTACCTTTAAGTGGGAGAGTCTATTGTTACGGATAGCAAACCAAGAAAATCACACTGTTCATTATACAAGTAGATCTATCAAGTATAGCATATTTATTTGAGGAAGATGCCACAAAAGACTGATATAAAAATTGGGAATTATTTTCTCAGTGGTTTTTATAGAAAAATACAGCATGAGATTTGGGGAAATGAAATGATCGGAAAACTAATTATAAATAAAATGGTTGATGATGAGTTTTGCATTAACCAAAATCTGCATTTCATTTTGATGTGAACGAATTATGCAGTGAGAAAACTGTGATTGCCATTTTCCCAAGCTCAGTTATTAAGTTATGAGCCAAATTATGTGCTTAGAACAAAAATAAAATTATGAAAATGAAAGAACTTGGCTAATAGTTCGAACATTTGTTCAAAATCTAGATTTACAAGTAATCCTACAATAGCAGATATAGAGATGGTAAAAAAAAGGGTAATTCTCCATTATCTGTAGGCCACTCATATTTGGCACAGAGAAACTGGATTGCATCTTGATTCAGATAGGGTTAGGTTCGTCCTAACTCTAACCTCTTTTTAATGCTATTAAGGAGTATGTAAACCCCTCTCTATATCTACCTAATCTTAAGTTACTCTGAAAGTGGGAATTATAATATGATTGGCCTATGAATAACAAAGAAGTACCAAAGGGTATATCGGTGCTTTTATTACATCAATTTCTCCTAATTGAAATCCTAAGCATATAAACATTTTTTTTCTTAATCTGTCTTAAATAAACAGAAAAAACATATAAAGTATTTAAATTTAAATGGTTCTGTTGTGGACAAGAAAGATTATTTTGTCCATAGCTTCAAGGCAAATTCATTTTACTTTAGTTCAGGTAAAAAAGAAGAAAAAAAAACCTTTATCTTTTGTTCAATTGTCTACCACAAATATGAACCTTCTTAAATCTACTTCCAAAAGCACATTTCATTAGTGATCAACATACAGTGGCCTAGCTGTAGCTGGGGGGGGGGGCTATTTGAAAACACTCCCCCGGGCCCCCAAAAGCTTTACAAATTCATAAGCTTTAAAAATTCATTTGGAAAAAAAAAAAAAAAAAAAAAAAATGCATTCAGCTGATCCTTAATACAATGGCTCAGGATTGTTTTCCACCACTTGTGATAGTGTATGTCTATTTATTGCAAATTCTTTTTTCATTGTCTCACTAAACAGATACCCAAATCTCTAGCTTTGCCCCTGTCAACACCC
This sequence comes from Architeuthis dux, assembly GCA_006491835.1. NCBI lineage: Eukaryota > Metazoa > Mollusca > Cephalopoda > Oegopsida > Architeuthidae > Architeuthis > Architeuthis dux. The sequence continues at coordinate 764,239 of VCCN01002889.1, forward strand.
ATTCAAAGATTCTGTGACTACCTCTCTAGCCTTGCCCCTGTCAACACAAACGTTCAAACCAAACATCTAACAATTCTGTGACTACCTCCATTAAGCAAAATTTCTCAAGACTTCTGTAGATTTGTTTAGATTTATTTTCCATTATTAAATTAACCAAAATTGGAATTCACTGTTTCTTAGAATGTAGGTTATGCTGATCTTCAATTAATTCTTGATATAAAAGATTTTTTTATTTTACTCTATACAATATACTGCAACACTTTTCAAAGTAACCTTTAACGAAAAATAATATTCCAATAAAAATATGCTTTCTAAATTGAGTGCATGTATTGAAGACTAACAATTCAAAAAAATTAAACTTCATGCTCCATTAGTAACATGTGTATTAGAAAACAATGAAAGTAGCAAATTATGGTTCAACTGACCATTAACTCTGCCATTCATATTATATATGAATAGAGTGTTATTGTATTTGACCTCATATAAGACCCCTCTCTTTTGCCCCCCCAAAATGGCTCAAAACAACATAACCTTCATTGTCCAGAACTCAGTTTTTAAAAAAACTGGGTGATAAATGAGAAGAATTCAGGGATATGCATTGTTTTTTTTCTTTCTTAATATTCCCTGCAAAAATAAAGGAGTCAAATACAGTAATTCAAATTATTTTTTTTTGGCAGAAACTTTTCCAATGAGAAAAAGAAAAAAAAAGAATATTAATATGAATACATCATAAACTGGGACATATTCTAATTTGGAATATGTAAAAGATTTGTTCTTCCTTTCTTTTGATAAAAAACATAATGTTTTCTGTATTTGCTTTCCTTTCTGAACATTCCCATTTTTTTTCTGGAAGTAAAAAGCATTCATGGTTTTGGGGCTCACCAGCAGGTGTTTCCGGTTAGACCAGAAAGGATTCATCAAGGGTATCATACACATCATTTTACATGCTTGAACACTTAACACATGACTGATCTTCAATAACTTTCAGCTGCCTGATGACGATCACAAGGAGCAGCAACTTACATTTGTATACACACAATGCACATAATCTTCATTTTGACGTTTTCTGCCTTTACTTGCATTCATATTAATACTTGTTAAGCAATATAGATACAAGTCTTCTTATTTTGGGAGTCTTTTCTCTAACTTGGTATTTGTATCCTGCCATTGAGCCTTGCCTTAGAGTCTAAGGCAAGACTCAATGGCATGATACAAATACTACCTCCATCCCATAATTGTGGCATTTGTATTTCATACACTAAATGAAACAACTATTGTGGGAGAGTGGTAGTATTTTTTTCAATTCACGGTCTATTTCCAAAGCACATTACAAAATGTCTCTGCTGTTACTGCGTAAATATTTTTATGGTATCTCAATGTATCTCAAGCAGGACAATTTTAGGTTAGTAAAGTCAACCTGTAGAGACCCTGTGGCTGGAGTTTCTGTTCGGTGTTGATTGCTTTTTATTATTTTATAAAAAAGCCAAAAGCTATATCACACAAGGCATCATTTTTTTCTGGTTTAAAGATCACTGATTGATTAGTATAGATGATTGATTCATTTATCTTGTCTATAACTATTTCCTCACTTTTTTTGCCACTAAAATATTTCACAATAGTTTCCACCATTTGAAACGTCAAATTCATTATATTTTTCATCAACTATAAATTTCAATGGAAGAGAACTCAGAACTAAGTTCCCCTAATGCTCAAATTTTGATTTTCTTCAGCCTACAGCCTCCCACACTTGTTTTTGTAACTTGAAATTCAGTAATTAATGATTTCTCTTGAAATGCTATTTCCATGTACATTTTTCCAATATCGTTTATCTGCTGGATTCAAACTAGAATGTTATATAAACGTGTTCCTTAAATCAACATATGGTGGCTGTCGCCTCAAACTATGGTAGAAAGAACAATATTTTCAAAACTACAGGTTGTGGTTTATAGCACTAATTTTAATTAACGACGTTGTTTACGAATAAATAAAACGATCATGTTAGTAAATCGACGATTTTAAATGTCAGAAACTCAAATTATTAGAATCAGTCTCTACTTTCAGTATTTCAAAATAAACATTATTAAACAATGAAGCATTCCCATTTTACCACAAATAAAAGAAGTGCGATCTCGTCCAAATTCTGGCACACTGAGAGGGGAAAAGGCGATTGTAAAGTTTAACACCCTCGATGTTAAAAACGGCGCACAAATAAAAAGAAATAAGAGAATTCCTGACATAAAAACAGAAGTAAATACATAAATTATATTGTTAGTGCTTTGAATAAATTAAATTGTTTTGCCTCGCTTCATAAATCTTCGACAGATCTCATATCTACGTCACATCAGCTGAATTCCAATTGGGACCACCTTCCCTACATTGTACCCAAATTCTTCCTCCTAAACCTAAACCACAATAAATCAGAAAAAGGAAAGCTGAACAACCTGGAACCGTGGTGTGGTGTTGTTGGCCGTGTAAACAAACAAAAATAGATAAATTGTATAATTAAAAGTCACATCTACTTTCATAATTCATTTCATTCTGTGGTAAAAAAATCTCAGCTTTACAAATGTTTGTCTTTTCTTCTTTTTTTTTTTTAAACGTAAACGAGTAAAAGAAATTTCTTTTGCCATTATTTGTAATACATTATAATTCATTATTCCACGCAAATATGCAGCTGGTAGCAATGAAGAAAGCGCACGGCCACTATTCTGATTTCTTTAGACATTATTCAAGTTTATGGTCTCATTAAAAAGCTACTTGAAGGCATTTTAATACATTAAGTATTAACACAATAAATGCAACAATTAGGATGAAATGGAAATATACTTGTTATTTTTGTTTCTACTTGGAAACTTATAACGTTGGGGTGAGTAATGAATGCCTTGAAAAAAAAATCAATCACATGAATGAATAAAGGAAAAAAAACAAAAAAAAAAACAAAGAAAGAAAGATGGTAAAAAAATTCCGTTTTTGTTGATATAGATCATAATTTGGAAAAATTGTTATTATTGTATATTTATATAACAATAAGCTGCAACTACGCAGTACATTAAATAATAAAATATCGTTAATAATCAAACCAGATTTTGATCGGTTATCGACTACGACTGATATTTCTTTTTTAAACACCCAAAATGAAAGAAAAAGATTTTTTAGTGTAAATAAAAAAAAATTAAAAAGGTGTAGAGATTTTTTTTCATCTACAATACTAATATTGAAAATAATAACGCGACGAAGTCTGTAACTTAAAACAAGTGCACGGATTTAAAATTAATAATATAAACAGTTGAGTGAGTACTTATGACATAAGTTATATGTGCTTTGAGTAAAGTTGTATCCATTTAGTAGGAGTTTAACAAAGAAATAAGACAAAGGAACAGAGAAAGGCAACGACGATTAGGAATTTGGAGACATGGTTTTTAAAACGATCATTTTAAAAAAATCCATTCCATTTCTCTAAAGAGAGAAAGTCTTCGAATTTAGGTTCGTTGTGGTCATTGAGTTTGGGGGAAGAGACGATCTTCCTCAATAATTCGCGAAGAGTCTAGAGACAGTGGTTTAGACTTCTGACTTGAAAAAAGAAATACCCCAAATCTACAAGTCATCTATTGGTTTATTTTCCCGTTGTTTATTCTCATAGACTAGCTACAACAGAAATGTATAAGCATTTCTTTTTAAAAAGTTGTTTGCAGTTGTCAGTCTCACAGAAAAACGTGTGTGTAAATGTGAGAAGTGTCAGTTATTGTTTTCATTAAGTAGTAGTAGTAGTACAATTGTCGATAAAAGTAAATATTTTAATTAATCTATCTTTCAAATTGAACACATAAGTAACACAGCAGTTGAAGAAACAACAAAAAAAGCTACATTCTTTGCTAAAACTATGAAGAATAGTGATTTTACAAAGGTTCAAGTTCTGATAGATAAAAAAGAGATGACAATAGAAATTATAGAAAAATCATGGGAGGGAGTGAGAAAAGGTATCAGCAAAGACTCACACAAAAAAATGGAATTAACAGTAAACTATATCAATTCTAACACCCTACATGTTAAAACTATCGAAAGTACTCTTAAGACTACGAGTCTGACTAAAAACGAAACAACTTAGAGCAAGAAATTAAGTATAATTCACTCACGCTGTAGCACTCTAACGGATCGCCGGCCGTATGACCTGCCATGTTGTTTTGGTAAGAAGACAGATGGAAGCGGGTTAACTTTACGTAATAATTTACATTTTTTGCATAATAAATGTTTTTTAGTTAATATATCCTCGTAAAAACTATTTAAATCATTATTTTTAGATTGAAATTAAAAAAATATTTGATTTTTTAAAAAAGATTTAATCTCACCAGATCGAGATTGAACATGGCGGTTTCTTTGAACTAATGATGACCGCATGTGTTCCTTGCGTGACTCCTAGGCGGTGATTATTCTTCGTATTTATTTATTTACAATGATTCCTCGAACTGATGTGCCAATAGAACATTGGTTTTACAATGAGGTATTGTATTAACTATGTTTTTTTTTTAATGTTGTCATAATCACTTGGACTGAAAGATATTTTGCTGGTTTAAAGACAGACGCATTTAGTACTACTCACATGATTATCTTTGGTTTTTTGTTGTTTTTTCTTATTAATTATAAATGGTAAAATCCTTGGTTCTACGTACATAAACTTGTGGCGGTGTTTAACCAATATACAAAGACTCTGAAAAGTGTAATTTTGTATTAAAAAGTATAATTGAACTACATATTCATCAGAAATTACTGCAATAATGAAATTAAACGCCTGTCTTTTGTTCTTTTATCAAATTGCACACCCGGAATTCGTCAAGGTACGACGGAAACAGTGCATCCGACGTGTCAAACCGACGTTTTAATTATTTAAAGACAGCCTTTTAATTTCATTATTGTGTTTCTAATGAACATGTTGTTTTAATTATACTTTTTAATTAAGAATTATACTTTTGGAGCCTTTTTAATCATTGTAAAGAGTTGACATTTAAAACACCACACTAAAACCAAGCGGGAAAAAGAATTGGATTGAATATTAAATAATTTTAATTTCATTTGAAATTTGCAACTTTAGTTTTAGTTTGCCTGTTGAAATCATAACACTACTTTTTAGTACCTATTGCTATTAATTTGATTCCTTTAATTACTTCTAACAATAATTACAAACACATAGGTTTTTAATATGTAAATAAATAAGATGTGTGCTTACAACTTGTAAACTTTTTTTTCTTTTTTCGCACTAAGTAAATGTATTTATGTATTTGAATAAAGACAAAACTTTTAATAAAACTTGGAAATTTCTTGTTTTCACGAAACGTATTAAATTCCCTTTGTACAATACACGTAAATTTATCGTAAACTTGAACATTTGTCATATTGAAAGTAAAAGTACTCGTTTGAATTTAACTTTTACACAGGTGTAGATGCTTTATTTTATTTATTTATTTTTTTTTTTTACTTATTTCAAAAATAAATAATTTAATAGCTGAACCCGTGAAAATTCCACGTGTTGACAACTAAAATATCATTGCTCTCTGAGTCTTGCATATATATTTCTGCAATTGAAGTATATGATTTTGTTAAATAAATTTATTGCCTATGAAATATATCTGTTTAATATAGTATAGGTTTTAACTATAATAACATGCAAAGGCAAATGGAGCTAATATATCTGTTATCATTATTGATTGCTTTTCAGTTCGCTATCCATTTTCCTGTGGTCTACTACTATAATTCAATTGTTATGCTTCAGACTTGTGAGGAGTAATGAATGAAGGTTATAGTGAAGGTTGAGTCCCTTTTTGCTCCCATTCAAGCATAAGAGCCCTCTTCCATTATTACCCTTGTTCATTGCAAGGGTGAATGAGGAGGAAGAAAGATATGAGGAGAATGAATAATAATTGGAAATTGTAACGGTCGTGCACACAAACAAGCAGAATAATAGTATAATTTATTAAATTGTAATGCGAAATCTGCTTTTTTTTTAATTTAAATTTCTGATGGGAATTTGACATGACAAGTTTATGAATCTAAAATACGATAAAAATAAAACAGTTTTGTTTTTTTAAGTTAAGATGACCGTGTTTTAAGGATATCACAATGTTATCAAAGTCAAGTACACTTGTTTGTTTATCAAATATTGATGAAATTAATACTTTATCCTTTGTTTTGAGATCGTCAGATTATGTATACGTGTGAATTTTAATGGAATTCATTGT
>VCCN01002889.1:776852-792956 GCA_006491835.1 Architeuthis dux
ATTTGCAAAAATTTAGGGTGCTTGATGGGAACATGATCCAATCTTTTTATATTATCAAAAAGTAATTTTTCTCCAGAAAATCAGTAATTGCCCCCCAAAATGTAGATTTAGCTCTTTATTTCCACACCTGAATATTGCTTTTAATAAACTTTAGAATTCGTTGATGTTTTTTGCTGATGCTATGCAACTAATGAAGTTCAGCTTTCATTCATTTTGTACACACAACATTGAGTTGTTGGTTGTTTTTTTGTTTTTTTTGTTTGTTTTTTTTTTTTAAACAACTTCTATCTGGTGTCCTTCTGATCCTAGGATATGCTAGATAAATGATAATTACTTGCAATGCATATAATTGTTTTATCCTTCATTTGATAATTTATTTGTTCTTTTTCAGTTTTGCCACGAATATCTGTGACTCGACTCGGAAATGTTGTTGCCTTTTTCAGACCAAAGTGCATTCTGCAATGCATTTTCTTCATTATATCAAGTATCTTTCTCACCCTTTTTGCTGCATGGATCATGAAACCCAGTTTAGCAAATTTAACTGTTCCTTGTCCAGAAAACAGGTAATTTTATAAAGTGCTCACAGTATTATGTATTCATTTTGGCATTCCATAATGAACATCCGGTATTGTCATAAAAGTTGCTTTTGAGAACTCATCAATTGGATAACTTCCAATTTTTTTCTTTTTTAAAAACTCCTAATCTTAGTCTTTTTCAAGCCAGCATTAAATTTCATTATAATTTAACACTAAAGCTTGTTTACCAAAACCCATACAATTCTTTTTAATCAATTTTTAATAAACCTGAAGCAAATCCATGCAAAAATAAATTAGTGGGTTAACAAAATTACCCAACATTTTTAAAAATTTAATTATCAATATATTTTTGAATGCATGGGATGTTATACTGTCAGGATTTTACTTGTTTTTTTTTTTTCCCTTTTTTTTTTCAATCTCATTAACTCTTTTAGGCAGAATCCTTTTTCTTCCATTTTGAACTACTTTGCCATCTGTTGATAAGTTTGGGTACTAAACAAAATGGTGGGACAAACCTCTGCTCTTAGATATATAAAGATAAAAAGGTGGTATTAAAAATAACACACCACGCAGATACCAACACTTTAAAAGTGGGATGAAATTTAACCCACAGTGCTTCAAAGAGTTAATTGAATTTTGATAGATTCTATAATTTATTACTATACAAATAAACATTAATATTAATTAAGTCTTAATTAATTAGTCTTTGTTGTTTATGCCACTCAGTGTGAATATTCATACGGTTCGCTGCAGAAATATTGCTTGAGGCAGTCCGTCGATATCGATGAAGACATCCTCTATGCCTCCTCTTGTATTCAAGACTGATCTGACTTTGGCTCATCCTTTGAATCTCATCACTGGTTAAGGTTCTGACCTTGGCGTCAATTACTTTGTTGGTGACTTCTAAGGCCAAAGTTGGATGCGCGCAGCTTACTGCGGGTCAAGCAGGCGGTACCGTACCCAGGGGGCCTCAAGCCATCCTCTCATGTCTGCGGGCACAGCGTTGGTTCCTGGCTACTTTGCATGTGGACTCAAAAACCACACCTGCTTGGTGAACCAGTGAACGCCAGGTTGGACGGTCAACCATCAGACCCTCTAGGATATTGGGAGGGAGGGGGGGCTGAAAGGATATCATGGGGGGGGGCTGGAAAAGATGAATGAATGAGAATTTCTTTAAGGAAAGCAGCTGCCAAAAATCATAAATGGTGTGAAGTGAAGCTATTTTTCTGAAGTACACGTCTGCGATAAAAAGATACTGACAGCTTTCTATTTTTTTTATTAATTCCACTGACATGCAATACACATGATAGATGTACCAAAGTGAACAAACATTCGCTACTGGATTACATGCATAACTTGTGTAATTTTATTATCATCTCATGGTGCACACTAGTTATTTACTTTTGAGTGTCTGTACACTGTTAAAGGCGTACTTAGGTCAGCCCTTGGCAGTCTGCAGTTGTTGTGCAGTTTTCTGTCTTAGTGTGGATATTGAATTCACATTAATTGTTGAACATTAATTTATTTGGGTGAGGATGCTGCCAGAAAGTTGGGTTCTGTTCCAATTTCTGATGACTGCTCAGCGCAGGATTGAAGACATGGGATCTGACTGCAAAGACCAGCTAATTGCAGATTTGCAAATATGTGACTTTTCCCTCCAATTGGATGAATCAACAGACATTGCTAATCATGCTCAGCTGTTAGCTTACGTTCGCTATTTGAATTCAAAGAATGAAATATGTGAAGAAATGCTCCCCTGCCATAACATAGAAGACAAAACGACAGGGGAATGCATTTTTAATGTGATCGATTCATTTTTTGAGAAAAACAACATTCGGTGGAAAATATGTCGTTGCTCTATTTGTACAGATGGGGCAGCATCCAGTGGTTTGTGACCCAAGCAAAACAAAACTCATTAATGCAGTCCACACCCTGTCTTATTCACAGGGAACACTTGGACTCCAAGCCTCTCAGTGAAGAACTGAATTCTGTTTTGAGTAACGTCATCATGATTGTCAATTTTATCAGGGGAAGAGCTTTGAATTCAAGACTTTTTAGTGCATTATGTTAAAAGATGGGAGCTGAGCACAAGCGTCTGCTCTTTCACGGTTCCCTGGGGTGGCTCTTGCGTGGCAAGGTATTACGCAGAGTTTCTGCACTGCAGGAGGAAGTGACTGCTTTCTCAGGGTCATCAAACCATGAACAAAAAAAGCACTCCTGGTAAGCATATCTGGCTTACCTTGCTGATATGTTTGCAAAGGTCAACAAACTAAATTTGTCGCTGCAAGGGACGTCTTCTGTACACGCTTTCCGAGAAAAGCTTTTGCTCGGGCACGCAAAATTACTAAGATGTGATTTTGAGGTTTTCCTACCTTTTTTTTTTTAAAAGCATTTATTGACAATGATGAGACTGGGTAGAGAGTTACCAAGGCTGAGAGGGATATGATACAAAAGCATTTGCAGCAACTGAGCTTCAACTTTTCAAAGTACTTTGGTGACAAGACTGAGGACACTAAGTACGAGTGGATTGTGTCAGCATTTATGGCTAGTACTCAGTCTGTTCCCGATTCTTTGCTAGAAGACTTTGTTGATTTAAAGAACGACTTGACTCTTAAGTATTTGGACTTTTGGTTAAAGATGGTCAGCAATTCGAAGTTTCAAGCCCTTGCTTTGCAAGCAGTGAAGATTCTACTTTCATTTCTGACAACATATTTGTGCGAAGCTGGATTTTCAGCTTTAACGCTAATAAAAACTAAGCAACGCAATAGACTTAAAGCAGAATGGGGCATGAGCCTGGCATTGGCACAGTCGGTTGCACCATGAATAAAGACCCTCATAAAAAATAAACTAGCACTACCTTTTGTGCTGTTTTTCCAAGAGATTTTCTAAGATTTGAGTTCATCAAAATAAATGTCTAGTTGGAATATGGTTTCTGAATGTCTGAGTTCTGGGGCCTAGGTTTTGTTGAAAGCGGGTGATGGCAAAAAAGTCTGAGAACCAGGGCTCTAGGAGGTTCGGCATGATGTCACACTGTTTAAGATTGGTTTTTCAACTGATCTTTAAACTTATTCTTTTAATCACTGACAGAGGGTGTGCCTTCCTTTAGCTCTCCATATAGGATCTGGTGTAGTAAACGATCGTCTGACATCCTGGAGACATGACCAACACATCTAAGCTGACGGGTGACAATCCTGGTCTCAATGTTTGTAATATTTGCATTTTGGAGGATTGTCACCTGTGGTTCTGCCAGGTGATGCCAAAGATGCTCTATAGGCAACAGATATGGAATATCACAATCAAGTTTCGAATAAGAGGATCTTTACTGTACTCATTTTTTAGCTTTCTTCTAGTTTGAGTCTGGTCGTTCATTGCCTTTTTAAAACCAACCCCTGATCAAGGGTTCTGTATAAGAAATTACAGCATAGTTGCTTGAGGAATAAGTTCATGTATAAAAATATTCACACAAAACCACAATGCAGATCTCTTATATGCAAATAAATAGTAGAGATGGATATAGAAAATTTAGAAGCAATAAAGTGTAATGATAGTTAAAGCTGAATCTTCCTAATCCATTCTGATGATGTCTCTCTCAGATCGCAAAAAGCATGTTATTGTACATGACAATCAAAATATTGGAATTATATCCCATTGTTAAAAATATTTTTTGTAGAAAAGCAATTCAATTCTCAAGAAAATTTAAGTTTAAAAAAGCTTGACTGCACTTTTCATGAAATTTTATGAATACAGATATAACTTGATTAGTGAAGTTATATCGTTCCAAAATTGTATGCACTGTTCTAAACCACACTCTTCAAGGCCTTATTATAATTTAATGGGGTTTTTTTTTCAGCTTGTACTTAGTTACATTAATTTAGGTCTAGGGTTCCTTAATTTGTACAGCAATACCTTAATCATACATCAAAACCTGCACTATTCAAGGAATTCTTGTATTTTTTTTTTGGGGGGGGGGGGGGGTTCTTAGGCTATATTACAAAAATTAAGGATCAGAAGACATTGAAAATTATATAACTTTGACTAGGCTTATTATTAAATTGCTTTTGTATTATGCATCAATTTTAATGTTTACTCATTCAAAACTTGAACTGTTTCATCCATCTGTATTTTTGTTAAATTTCAGTGAAGCTAGATGTCTAAATGAGCCCAAACTGTTCTTGATTGTGGTTGCCAGCTATCAAGGCCTCTTATATCATCTGCATTATTATGTAAACCAATATGGATATACCCATTTCCTAATCATTCAGGTAGGTTGAGTTGACTCAGATTCTCCCTCATTTAAAAAATTGTTTTGTTCAATATTGTCAACTTGATGATTCAAATGAAGTGTTTAAATTTGAAGATTCAAGAAATGTTACTCAATAGCATCCTTAAATGACAGGGGACTATAGTTTTTTTCTTTCTTTCCAAACTGCAATTCATTCGGTTATAAAATCCATTGCAGTCTGTCCTTTTTTCCTTTTCTTTTCTTTTTGAATATGCTCAATGAAAATATGTTGATTTCCAGAGATGCAGATATCACTTGTAAAAATGCTTAAAATTACATAATAAATCTTGCATTTCTTTTTTAAAAAACTGCTACAAACAAGAATGATTAGTATATTACTCTGAAGTGTTAGAAAAAATTAAAATCTGTGTTTGGAAAGTATTAAGTTAAAGCTGTAGAAATTGATCAAGAGGTTTTCTTCTTGAAAATAGTTTAAATAACTTTGCTTATTTGTTTATTCCTGTAAACTCCTTGTGGAGTATAGCCACCTAACCTTAATTTGTTTTATAGGTAGTAACATTTGTGGTACAATTGTAGAAAGGGGGACCCAAATTTGACTCGCTCGATTCGGTCAATTAAGAATTAAAATTATATTGACTTAAAACAAATCAAAAATACTAAATAATATTCTTAATAATCGGATCTCGATGTAATCAAGGTAACCAAGCAGTGAAACCTGAGAAATTGACCAAATCAAGTTAGTCAAATTTGGGTCCCCCTTTCTACAATTGTACCAAATTTGTGATATATTTGCTGTTTTTTTTTTTTTGTTTTTTTTCAATCTTCTAACTTAATATTTCATATAGACATTTTTCTTTTCTTTCTTAATAGCAAGCCAAGTTCTTCCACATTAAAAGTCAACTATTTCCAATCTTCATAGAATCAATTAAGCTTATCTTTAAGCAACTGATTGTATTCTATCCTGGTTTTTACTTTTTAGGTAAGTTGATTTCTGTTACATTATTTTCATATTCAAAACCTTCAGTTTCATTCGATCTGGAAGGTTTCTGTTGACTAGATATAACATTTACATTCTACATATGATAGTAGAAATGGAAATAAAAACTTTTTTCTTTTTTTCTTTTCTTACCTCCTATTTCTATCTACTTTTCTCCTTTTTTTTTTTTTTTTTTTTTTTTTTTTTTTACCAGAACTGTCATTCATTAATAGTTGCAAGTAAATTTTTTAAAATCTTTTATTACAAATTTTAAAATGCATTTTACTATTGTCATGTTTTTTGTTGACTTAAAAATATCTTCTGTAATACAATATCATCTAGTTTCCAGAAGTCAAAAATTCTTAGATGAGTTATGTCCCTTATATTGGATGATAAATTGTTGGGTTCAGCTATGTTGAAGATAGATGTTTACTTGGGCTAATTTATGTGTATTTATTTTGATAAGTACTGGTTATTAGAGTAACATAGATCTTTATAATTCTTATACATTACTATTAAAATTCAGTGATTTGTCTAATACTTAACATTGAAATCATTTATATATAAAACTTATTTAAAGTTTGCTATTTGTAACATTGACATTTGTGTACTAGTATTCTACAAATCTGGATGAATTACTATAATTGTTGTGAAGTTAGAATTTGTAGTTTAAGATGTCTCCATATCATACACATTTGTTTGTCAAAAAATATTCAGGAACTGTTATACAATTTTACTAGCACCAAAGTATTGAATATCAAAAAAAAAAACACTCACTCCATTGCATGCCAGCAGCAGAGATTATTTACAGTTGACAGTGGCCGAACAGTTAACAACACAGTTTAAACTCCAGCAGAGACGGTGTTCACTTTACACTAATGCCCTTGGGAAAGATATGAATCCATCTCTTCTCCCTCAAGCTATGGGTAAATAGTAGGGCAGATAGGGTTCTCTAGCTCTGGTTAGCAACCAATCAAGGAGATGGACAATTCTGATTCAAAACCAGCCTGAAGAGGGATGGGTTCTGTCAGGCTATCTCGCCCATGACACACACATGATGAATTCATCTGTGAAGCCCCAACGACCCTGCTGCACTGGGGTACGGGATAAGTTTTAAAAATGCTTTAATTTGTACTGCTGTTATTGATTCTTGGAAACTTCTAAAACTTCATTATAACACCAAGATCTTATTTTTGTCAAACTCCAGGACAAAGTCAGGAGTTGGCTTTGTTTTCCTACCATAACAAGAACAATCCTCACCAAAATTATCCCCATTCCCCTACTGTGATTTGAACTCGCAACCAAGTTATTGATAGTCATCTGCCTTACTGACAGAGCTAAATTGACAAGTCTTAGATATTAATGAAAATTTATCATACAGATATGCATGGAATTATTTCATTCTAATAAATAAATATAGAAAAAAATATTTTTATAATTTTGTATTTATTATATACACAATACAAAAGTTGCAGTAATCATCTTCATTCAGAATAGAAGTTGGAGTGTAGGTTGACCCTGCAGCAGCCAGTCTAGTTTTTTTATATTCTTTCTGGGCTATTTGATATGATGACCACCGTAGAATATGTACACAATTTATTCTTACAAACTGTTATGTGTTGGTTCTTGTTATCACAGCATTTGAATACCTTTGACTACTTAGCAAGAATGATTTGTCAAGGCTGACAATGTTATAATTTGTTCAAAATTATTATTGAATGTTGGCTTTATTGACTGACTTTTTCTTCTATACCTTATTCTTAGGTTACCTTCCCAGAGATATGACTGCTAAGCTTTTTGGACTTGAAATATCGTAAGTATTGCTTAATAGCTAAAATGAAGTAGACCAGTTAAAAATAGTCCTTATTATTGTCTTTTATGAATATGAAATGTCACTCGGTTGAGGACCTTACCATATTTTGCTGTTGGAGATGCAGAAGACTCCAATCAAAGATCTGTTGCTGATAACCATCAAATGCGGAAGTGTAGCATGGCATAATGGTTATTGGCACGAAAAACAACCAGCATACAGTGTTTGATTTTCTGTCGAGGCTGTTTACATTCACTTCGCACTAATGCCCTTGAGGAAAGGATGAATCCACTTCTCAGAGCAGTTGGGGCCTTTTAAGGCAGTCCATATAAGAGGTTAATCTGACCAAGAAAAAAACTACATCTTTGCAGTTGCCATAGCTGATCCCAAGCCTAGGTAAAATGAGGGGTGTGGGGTTAGAAACTCCACCCTATAAAAAAAGTAGTTGCAGCCCTATGCTTCACCAAGGAGTCTACAGGAAAAAAAACAATCTATCAAATGCAATAAAACATTGCTGTTTATATGCCTTTTTTTTTCTTTCTTTTTTTTCTTAGCTTCAAAATAAGTCTTTAAAGATTATCTTGTGTCTATTATGGATACCAGATTCATAACCGAAGCAGCTGGTACATGGAGGCTGTAATTGAAAATGGCAATTTAATCATTTATGAGAACTTATTACACTGCTGTAAATTATTGTTCCTTTATTCCAATTGGCTATAATTTAACAATATTTTTCTTTCAATTGATTACCACTGAAGTCAAATTCTCTTTGAACAGTTCTGTTTTGCTTTTTAAATTTCATCATTATTGAGCATTTTATTGCAATCTTTAGAAATTGATTTATTATGGGTTGATTTATATATTGTGTTTATTGAAAGTGGATTATCACATTTTCAGTAGTCTATTTTTGATGTAACCTATCTAAACTGCACTAGACACAATAAAAAGGCTTTCTGATGGATTGCACAACATAGTCTTAAGAAACCTTTTTAAAATATTCCAGTATATAAGACATTCAATTTACTAAGAGAACTAAGCAAATATTGCACTGCGTCCAGGTATTATGGCCATCTACCAAAGCTTGATATGGACAGTTATGGGGTTTGGATGAGTTGCAGTGAGTGATAATCCTCCAAATATCCTTGTAAACCATTCATCTTATAGTCCGGTAGTGTATCAGAATGTCACTCTTAAACATTTACTCAGTTATTGCTGTGTTGAAAGAACCATCCAATGTTAAATTGTGCAAATCTAGACCAAATAACTACCCACTAACATCCTTCATTAACAAGAACCAAAATTGAGCCAGATCCCATTTTATTTATTGTTGTATATTGTTTTTTTTTTCTAGTTCGAGTACCAGTTTGTCGAGCATCCATAATCTGCTTCAGCCAGACTTATTTCTACAGGCTTTGTTATTAGGAACTTATATCTACTCCATGTGGAATTTATCTGTTGTGCTGCTCAAAACATATGTAACTGAGGTAAGTTACCCTACAAAAGATACTTTTTCAGTAACATGTAAGATGATATATGTTCAAGGATTTACTCAAGGGAATATAGCTGAAAACTATATTAAATTTTTTACTTTGAATTTCAATCTTTTGTGTTTTGTAAACAATTGTGTAAAAATATACAATAATATTTCAGTGTTTCTTTAACTGATGAATGGTCACCCAAGGGTGAATGAAATAGGAAGAGTTAGTGATTTAATTTACTCAGAGTAATTTCCCTAATTATTTTTGGAATTCTCTTAAGTGTCTGCATTGGAGAAAAAACAAACTAAATATTGCCTTTTAATAAGTTTCGTTTTATATTCACTACTAGCCTAGTGTAATCTTCTTGTTACATGGCTTCTATTTTTGAGCATTTGAATCGGTTCAACGTGTCACTTCAAGGTTAAAGTAGGTGAAATCTTCGATGTCCTTGGGTAAATAGAAGCAATGAAGATCACTAAATGGCATAGTAACATTCATAAAGGCAATTTCACCAATTTCCCACCTTTTTAGAAAGCTTTCTCAAAGAGTCTGAGTGGGAAGAAAACAACCTTCTCTGGAGAAAACACTGAAGGGCATAATTTCCGACCATCTGCATTTGCTGTCTAGACATTTTAAAACCTATTTTCCTCAAAAGCATCTGCAGGACTTGGAAAATCAGGTGTGGATAGTTAATACTTTTATCACCAGCCACATCAAGCAAGCAGATTTGGGGGAAATGTCAGTGTTGATATAGCTACATTATGACTTCACTCAAAAATCATTCTTTAAGATGTACTCCTACTATGGAATCTATTGGGTGGGATTACTTGCTTCCCCGGAATACAAATCAATGGCCTTCCCAGACAGTCACCCATCTAGGTACTGACCAGGTTCGACATTGTTTAACTTTGGTGATCATATGAGAACCAGTGTATCCAACGCAATTTGGCCGTAACGAGACAGACTAGCTTACAGGATAAAAGGTTAGTTTCCCATTACTGGTTACCTCTCTTACAGTTGGACGGAGGTTATGTATTCACCCATGTCTGTTTGTCCACACAATATTTCCAAAAGTTCTCAATGGATTTTGTGGAAGGGTGAACCAAGGAACAATTGATTAAATTTTGGAGTGGATCCAGGAATCTTTTGCCTTTTTTTTTTCTTTTTTCTTTCTTTTTTTTAAAAAACATTGCAAGATACATGTTTCAGCTTTTCGGATCTAATAACACAGCAATGACATCATCATCATGGAAGTGTAGTGCAATTGTTCAGTTTTTGGAGGTATGCACTCTAAGTTCAATTCCTAGTCTGGTCAGTTCACTGCCTTATCAGAAGACAACTTCATGGAGAGGTAAGTCTCCAAGAAATAGTTACATATAAAAAGTAACAGAGTGGTATACCAAGTTCAATCTCTCTGAAAAACAGCATAGCTCCTCTTCATTAGTAAAGATAAAGTATTCTATTCAAAAGTCTCCTTAAGATTACCAAATGCAATATATCTTGAAGGATTGAGACCACACTAACTGAAATGTGTTAAAAGCAACAAAGAACGACTGTTCAAAAAAAATCACTAAGTTGCTGCTTGAAATTTTTGAAGTTGAAAATTTGGGGATGGAATATTGATTTTCTTTCTTCTTTTTTTTTTTTTTTTTTTTTTTTTTTTTTTTTTTTTTTTTGTCTAAATCCTAAATGTGTATTGTTATTTTTCAGAGTTATGAATTCAGTATTGAATCTGGGTTTGAGCATCTATCAAACAAATGTCTACATAATGCCCTCACCTGTAAGAAAAACCCTTGGGTTCAGGTAAAGTTTTTCCGATTTATCTTCACTGAAAACTTTAGAAAACAATGACATTTGCATTCTGAGAACAAAAGTAACCTTAGACCAACACAATACATTTCATTAAAAAAAAACAAAAAAACTTGTCCATCATTTAAAACAAATGAAAAATGACTCCAAAAAACCTAATTTGCATGTAACCCATGTTTTAAGAAAAAAATATAATTTTTTTTATGTATTCACTCATTCAAATAGTTCTTCGGACGATTGAACTCCTTCTTGTTGTTTGTGTTTTCAACATGATGTTTCGGCCGCTCCATTCTTTGGCCTTCTTCAAATGTAAAATCCGAATGTGATGGTGTAAACAGAAGTTTATTTAATTTCAAAGTGGGTAATGCATTAGTCAGACAAGTGTGGAGTTCAACCCGATGTGGCTTCCACTGCTCAACAGGCCCAAACCCAACAAGACAAGGACAAAGAAACACCTGAATCCTACAATATAAGGGTTACCTACTTTGAAATTAAAAAACTTCTGTTTACCCCATCACATTCGGATTTTACACCTGAAGAAGGCCGAAGAATGGATCGGCTGAAACGTTGTGTTAACACAAACAACAAGGAGTTCAATCATCCGAAAAACTATTTGAATGTTAATGACCCTTCTCAAAACTATAGAATCTATATTCAATCACCTTTGACCACACAATATTACCAAATATTCTCATTGAATTTCAATGATATTTCATGATGGGGTGGGCCATGGGCTAAGGAAGAATTGATTAGATTTTGGGGTGGATCTAAAAAAGTTGGGTTTTTTTGTTTTTGTTTTTTTTTTTATTGAGAAATATGGAAAATTGAAACTGTTACATACCCTGCATCGTAGCTATATTTGAACTGATTTTCATTCAGTTTAGTTAGTTTATGGCAGAGCTAGTTGTTTTAGTATTTATTGACATCAATCATATAACAATATCTTTTCGTACACAAGTTGAAAAATACAATTTGAAATTACTCTTATTACATTTTTTGTATTGGCCTGTCAACACCAAGTCCGCTTGGATAGTGTAATGGTTAGCACGTCTGCCTCACACGCAGAAGGTCACAGGTTCAATTCCCGGTATGAACAAAGAGTATGGAAAACTCTTCATTAGGACAAATTTCCCTGTGCAATTGCCAGCTAATTGAGTAGGGTGTCCCTTCAGTGGACTTGCATCCTGCCAAGTGGGGTGGTCATAAAAACTTATAAGAATAAAGTCCTGGTCTCGTCCAGACTTGAAACTTGCAAGATTCACTAAGTTGATGCATGCAAAGAAAACCGGGACTTTGTCACCGGCCGTTCATACTCCAATGGAAATTGTCTCTTAAGAGATGGACACTTTACCTTTACTTCACCTGTCAACAACACTTCCCTATTGTTTTCTGAAGTTCTGAGATGAAGCATTTTCATTATTCCATATATTTTTCTGCATACTGTTACAAACAACAAAAATGAAGACAATAGTTTGAAAAAAGTGGAATAACCTTTTTCTTATATTTATTAAAGTCCACTTTAATGGCGTCTACTTTAATTATAACTTTATTTTATTGTTTTGACCAGTTTTAAAATCTTACTTTTTATTTATGTAGCTAGAATATCCATATCTTAAATATTTTGTTTTTCTTCATAAAACTGTTTCTGCAACTAAAACTTATTTTTCCCAAGTTTAATATTTTTTTCTGCTTTTTATTCCAGTATCTTGGATTCCAGGATTTGTTCCAATTGTCCAGATTCTCTTTTGCACGAAGACAAGTAATTTTCAGTGCTACCTTTCCTGGTAAATATTTGTTAAATTTATTGCCACAAACATGTTCAATCAAAAGTAGACTATATTTTTCCTAAATTTCAAGCTACTTTAAATTAGAATTCAAACAGCAGATTTCCAGTACAATGATTCATGTGTGTATTAAAAGGATCAGGTGATATGATAAAATATTTGGTACTTTCCGATTTCGTTTTTGTCCCAATCCATGAAATCGGAAAGTACATCTAAAATTTACACTTCCATTTTATTAAATACTGGACATTCAGTTTTTTTTGGTTTTTTTTCTTGGTACTTCTTTATTATCGGTACATTCATCGTGCCTTGTTTGTCCATCAGTGTTATTTTCTGGGTCGACAATTATACTGATGGTTTAATGTGAAGTGATGAAAACCTGCTGCATTCAACTCCTCTGAGTAACCTGTCAACAATTTGAATAAATAGGGGATCCTTCAGTGACATACTCCATAATAGTGTTAAGAAGTATTTCTGCAGTGTTAGTGATGGATAGCTACCAGATGAATAACACTCAAAAAGTGAAACGGATGTGGGGATCAGCAAAATTGTGGAAAGCAATGAGTGGTGGTGTATGTAGTGTCTCCCAGCTTGTGGGAGTCTCACTGAAAAGGATGAAACAAAAGGAACAAAGGACAAAGGCGAATGTGATGTTGACTGATCGCCGTCAGCGAAAGAACTGAACTGTTCTTCGCTTCCGAACGGTCTCTTTATTTTCCCCCGGTTTGCCTCACGCATGACCAGGGACTCACTTCCGTTTTAGGGGTTTGTGGCAAGGGAGGTAACTCGTGGTATTTGCTCCCTTGCGCAGCCTGGCAGGACATCACAGTGTACAGATAACAAAGTACCAAATTCTTTGTTCTTCATATCTCCTGTTTGGATGTTAGAAGAGAATGCATCTAGATATTTCTTTTTTGTTTACTTAAGACAAATTTCCCTGTGCACTCAGCAGCTAATTGAGTACATTATAAGCTGTGTGATTGGGATGGAGGTATCCCTTCGGTGGACTTGCATCCTACCAAAGAGGTGGTCATGAAAACTTGTAAGAATAAAGTGCTGGTCACGACCAGACTTGAAACTTGCAAGGATCGCTTGACTGACACATGCAAAGGAAACCGGTACTTTGTCACCAGCCATTTATACTCCAATGGCAGTTGTCTCTGAAAAGACGGATGCTTTACCTTTTTTTTTTTTTTTTAACTTAATTAGTGAGTGATTGTGCATGAAAATAAACTCAAGCTATTAAATTGATTCATTAATTTATGCTTAGTTGAATATTTCTTTGCATTGCTTTCATTACTCTGTTATTAGGCTGTCATCCTAAGAACTGGACCAAGATTTACCACACTTGTTTAGAGACTGTGACTGCTTTGAAGGATTCTACTCAGGAGTTCAATCATAATGCCTTTGTCTCTGCTGCTGTTCCCCAACACACCACTTCGAATTGGATTATGCAAAATTCAACAGCTCCTGTTAGCCGTAAGTAATCATGACAATTTAACCAGTGGTTCTTAAACAGGGGGGCACAAGTAATTTCGGGAGGGGGTGCAGAAAAAGTACCCATTTCAGACTAATCACTAGTTGAAGATGTAGCCCCCCCCACCACCACAACTACTAAAGATGGGTGTGGTGGTAATAAGTTTAAGAACCACTGTTCTATACCAATATCATACTGCCCACCAGTTACATCTTGGCTAAGATCAAAGTGTATCTGTTCTTCGAAACCGCCATGGCCTCGAAGTTCAGAGAACCACAGCCCTTCGGGGGTCCTTGTGGCATGCTCGGGTATCGTCCTGGGAGAAGTTGCACAGGATATCTTGGCCAGCTGGTCGGGAGATCACCCTCAGCATGCTCGGGATTATTTTCAACAATTTTGCGTAAAATATTCATTCTTGTTTTCATATCTCTTTCAGGTTACATGAAGCCCACTTCTGTGGGAAATATTAGTCTTGATGAAGCTGGTAAGTTATAACATTTGCCTATCTATAAAAGCTAGGAACTTCCATTAATTCTATCTTAAGATATCTGAACATTTTCACTTCAGTTAACCACAACTTTAAATCAGTATGTTGTGGGTTAAATGGGAATAGAATGGCGATTCATTAAATTAAATCAAAGAGTAAACTGATATTTGCCTCTCCAAAATAGATGTTGCCAATCTATGATGTTAGTGCCAACTGCACAATTATAGTACCATTCTGAATTGCAGTTACCTAAAGCTACAAGATTTACTGTATTTGATGGCATGTGAGACCCCCCCTTCCTTATTTCAGCAGGGAATTTAAAGAAAAAACGCATTTCCATGAATTCTCATTTATCATTCAGTTTTTTTAAACTCCTCTTCAAGTTCTGGCTAATGTGAGGCTGGACAACAAAGTTTACATTTACTTTTTCAGTCATTTTTTGGGAGGGAGGTTCTTTTTGCGGTCAAATATGGTAACAGAAATAATGGAAATTTCTGTATGTAAAGATTACATTGCTGTAAATTCTTTTTATTAATCACTGCTACCCACAACACTGGTTTATTCATGTGTTCTGACATTTATGTATCCGACTTTGCCCAGCCCTAACCGTTCATAGTAGAAACTTTAAATTTTGCATACACAAACACGAACCTCAATGAGTAGGGAAAATGTTGTTTGTTTTGTACCCCCCCCCCCTAAATAGGTTTTTAGAGGGGGGGGTCAATATGCAATGTAAGTTTATGCTAAATTGGTCACTAGTTTGTGCCCAATTGTTTTTTGAAAACTCAGACCTTTTTTAGTGTTCACAGCCCAACAAAAGGCGAGTGACGTGACGTAACTTATTCATTGATCATCCCCAACACAGCATATATGGGTGGCAGTGATTTATAATTTCCCTTGGAATGCTAGTTTAAAGTAATTTCAAATAATCTTATTTTTAAGTAAGCAATATTTAATTAAAAAAAGAAATGAGGGTTAATATTTTTGTCTATTTACATCTTGAAAACAAAGTGATTCATGTTTTATTTGTAGAAGTAAATACCACTAAAATGACAACTACAATGAGTATATAAAATTAATTATTGCTAAAATATAAATGCAATATACATTGCATCAATAAGTCTGTTGTCTAATGATGAAAAAGCATTTATTTTACAAAACAAATTTTTCAACGTAATCTAATTGTCAATGCAACACTTTTCTATATTCTCATAGATCGAACATTATACAGTGAAAATTTCTGATCAAGATTCAGCTGATA
Organism: Architeuthis dux; assembly: GCA_006491835.1. NCBI lineage: Eukaryota > Metazoa > Mollusca > Cephalopoda > Oegopsida > Architeuthidae > Architeuthis > Architeuthis dux. The sequence continues at coordinate 792,714 of VCCN01002889.1, forward strand.
ACTACATGTCAGGTTTCAGACTTATTGATCCACCATCGTATATAATCATTAGAGTGAATGAGTTTTAACATATATTTTTATTAATCCCACCTGAGATATGTGTCAGACTATGGACTTTTTGATCTTTGTATATATATTTAATATTCTTTAAACAGCAAATGGTGCACTACACAAGGAAGAAAAAGTTAAGATAAGCCTATCAACAAAGGTAAGAAATTTCTTCTTTTTTTTTTTTTTTTGTAG